>PNEQ01056190.1:0-22167 GCA_003012365.1 Medauroidea extradentata
AAGAGGTGTGTCGCTGTGTTGTGTGTTGTAACATGAAATGAAGGAAGGGATGTTATGCTGTGTTGCAGTGTGTTGTAGCATGGAATGTAGGGAGGTGTGCTGTGCTGTGTTGCAGTGTGTTGCGAAATGGAATGAAGGAAAGGGTGTGGTACAGTGTTGCATTATGGTACAGTGTTGCATTGTGGTACAGTGTTGCATTTGGTTACAACATTGAATGAAGTAAGAGGTGTGTCGCTGTGTTGTGTGATGTAACATGAAATGAAGGAAGGGGTGTTATGCTGTGTTGCAGTGTGTTGTAGCATGGAACGTAGGGAGGTGTGCTGTGCTGTGTTACAGTGTGGCTGGGAGCATTGTCCACAGCAGTAGCGCTGCTGGTATCACCACTGACAGTGTCTGTATGTCGCCGGAAGTCTACACGTCTCACAGCTGTCTTGGGCGGCCTTGTTACTGCCCTCGGCTGCCTCTTCACATCCTTTGCCTCGCAGTTCCATCAGCTCTTCTTCAGCTACGTCACTGTTGTCGGTGAGTTACGTGTAGGTATTCCCGCACTTACACTTATCAATATCTGATTTATATTTGAAAAGTGACAATCCAGGGGCGTCATTTCAGGTTTTTCTAGGGGGGGAGGGGCAAGATTTTTTCTGGTGACAGTGACCTTGTTGCATCTTTTTTATTAATTAAGCATGTATAAATTAGATACTTTAATAATAAAACTTCAGTTTTATGTGCTTAAGTTAGCATTATTTACATTAAAAAATACAAAAAATATATTTATACACATAAAATTCTAAATCCAGGGGGGCATTTGCCCTCCCTCTGTAGCCCCAAATGACGCCCCTGTGACAATCGCTTGTTTTTTGTGTTCTCTTCGTCTACTGATATTCGTGTGACTACATTCACACGAGTGAAGTAACGGTTTAAAAGACATTTTCAAAGAGCGTCAAGATGTAAAAACTTGAGATGTATTTTAAAATGCACGTTTTATCAGAAGCAATGCACTTTCCTCTTCCCTCTTATGCTTTACAAACAATAAGTGATAGAACATTGCAAACAATGATTCAGATTTATTCGTGGCTTTGTAAACTGTTGCTTACGAACAATAAAATTCATCACAGCTTATAGGTATTGTATTGCGTGTAAATATATTTTTGAATTCACTGAACACAGTTTCGGGTACTTTATAAAAATGTTACTTGCCCAAACTGAGTTTCAAGAGTGCTTTAAGCCTAAGAAAATCACAAATTTTAATTATATTTAAAATATGAAAATAACATGTAAAAATAATACTAGAGTTCTTCGAATAATTTGACGTGCGTCAAAAAACGTCGACCTAAGACAAAACTGGCCGTATTATATGTTGCGTGGTGGAAATAACATTGGTTGGCCTCTATACCGCATTAATTTTACCGTTAATATTTATGAACGTTTGGTGCATATTTGCTGGGCAACAACTCCTAAGTGCGCGGTGGATGAAATTAAAGCGTTATCAATGTTTAGATGAGGTAAACATGAGAGTAATAGTTACGTAAACAAAGTTAGCACATGTTATTTTTTGAAAAGGTCATGGTTTAAACGTGACAGGGTTTTAGAATTTTTATAAAATTTAGTTAATTATGTATACAAAGTAAGCACATGTTACTTTTTGAAAAGGGCATGGTTTAAACGTGACAGGGTTTTAGAATTTTGATAAAATTTGGTTTACTTTTGATTGTTCTATCAATGTAACTTTTTTTTTTTTTTTTTTACAAAACTTTTGATACAAATACCAATTGTTATATAATCAAACTTCTCTGTGCATTTATTATTGAGAACATATATTTGACGTAAATATAACACAATTATAAAAATTAATAATAAAAAATTCCGGTATAGTGACAATGTAAGGCACTTTAAATATTAATACGTATGTACACTGCAAAATATAACCTTGACATTTTTGAGAGATGAGTTTTGTAATATTTCGTATTAAGATTGCATGTTTGTAGCACGAATCGATTTCGAATGGATTGCAAAATTGTGTTCGTTACCTGTACTGCAAGGCAATGGTTTCGTTTTATAATCCGCCAACAGAATGCATGTCATTTCCAAACCACGAGTAGCCGCGTGTTCCTCCCGCGCGCTTAAATACGGCTGTTGCCATGCCGTTTGTGGCGTTTTTAAGCAAAGTGACGTGAACTGAGTTATTATTTACGGTCAGAGAAGTCGTTGCTTTAAAGTTGGCTATTTGTGAATGAAAAATATGTTAATAAATGCAACATTCACTAAGGTGTACGAAAATGAGCAAAACGAAAACTGTTTGTTATATAAGTTGAGAAAATTCAAAGAAAGCTGTCGCAAAAAACTGCAATATAGGATAGTGACCAAGCCAATGAGAAGGTTTCAAGGTACAACAGAAATAATTGTAAGAAATAAATCGTACCGCGTTGGAAAACATAAGAGGGCGAAACGATTGCGCTGACATTGCATGTAAAGAAAAAAAATCGTCGCAAGTAAAGAAATGGATATACACACGTATAACATTCTTTGAATGCAAGTCCTAAGCAATCATCACTCACGCACGTTACCAGTTTGATGCAAACATTTCATTTACGTGGTTATGTTGTACTTGGTTTAGGTGCAATCTTAGGAGATTCAAATAAAAGACATTGTTCATTTCCTGTAGAGGCCTTGCTGATCTCCACTCAGGCCTGCGCCATCTTGCCTCCACTGCCCGAGTCAGAGATACGACATCCTTCCCTTTTAATTTCACAACAAAGTGACCATGTAATCACACAGCAAAGAAACTAGAAGAACATTGTCAACTAGCTTACAAAACATGAGAACAATTACAATAAACAGACACACACGGCCTGTAGTGACATAAATACACATAAATTACTAGTTACCTAAGTGCATGGCCTAATTACACAAAAACATAAATTACTATGTTACATAAGTGCATGGCCTAATTACATAAATACATTGACCAAGCAAACAGACTGTAGTTACCATACATACACCTCTTCCCCCCATCATCACTTGATGAAGTTAATTTTATTTATACATCATTTACTCTTGTACCTCAGGCTTTACAATAATCTGCCATCCAAACCGCGGGCATTTTTTCCCTGCCCGACTTACGTAGTCTTCCCGTCTCACAGTCAGGCTCAGGCTGGGTACCTACATTGTCCCATCCCGGCCATTCTGGTTCACTATTGGAATCTGTCTCTGATCCCATGTTCGTTGCCATTACCAGTGGTGGCATGTCACTGCCTGCTATAACCTGTTCCTCCTCGGAACCACTCTCTGGAAGGGTTCTGCCCACACCACTGTTTGCCCCTACCCTACTGCCCTTTTCTACACCCTCCTTGCTGTCTTCCGTGGGCACCAAATGCTGACGATTGCGTCGGTACGTCTTTCCATCAACCCGAACTAGATATGACCTAGACATAGTTAATTTAGTCGGTGTGGCAAATACTATCCCATATTTCCGCAAATCTGAGACCCAAACTCTATCACTAGAGCCACGATTTTATGGTGAAAAGATTTTTGCACCATTTAGTTTCAATGCCTTATGTTCACATCCGCAACTCTATTTCATGGTCAGTGATTGGACGGTTTAACTGTCACTTGTTTTGAGGTTCTACTGACAAATCACAGACCTGTTGCGTCACAATAGCCTCACTGTTATCGGTGCAGTCGAATGAGGGACGTGTCTGAGCAAAGACACGCTGCCAATAGCCGTGAAGCAGAGCTGCCGAGGAGCACGTGAGACACTGAAACCAAATGATGCAAAAATCTTTTCGCGACAAAATCGTGGCTCTATCTATCACCTTCCCTCAACAGTGACAATTCTCTAACCCTATGACGCTTGTTGTACCACTGTGCTTGATACTCTTTACTTTTGTGCAGCTTTACTTTAATTTCTCTTTGATTGCCATGTTTTAGGTTCAAAGAGGGTACGCTAGTCCTAACTTTTCTGCCTAGCATTAATTCCGAATGTGACAGACCACACTCTAAAGGTGTGCTCCGGTGTGCAAGAAGGGCCTCATAAATGTCATATTTTTTTTTAAAGTATCATTTTGATGGTTTTGACTGCAGCCTCTGCACAACCATTCGACTGACTGAAATATGGGCTACTAGTTTTATGCTCGAATCCATATTCCTTGGAAAACTGAAAAAATGCCCTTTTGAATTGAGGACCATTATCTGTCCTAACTACCTCGGGAATGCCAAATACTGCAAAAATGGATTTACAAGTTTGAATTATGGCTGTCTCGGTTAGATTAACCAACTCCATCAATTCAAAATATTTTGAATAATAGTCCGCCACAATCAGGAACCACTTTCCTTGGTACTTCAGCAAGTCTATCCCTACTCTTTGCCACAGATAATCAGGAATACTTTCTTTTATGAACGGTTCTTTACACTTACTCCTATGCTCAATGCACACCGTACAGACAGCAACTAGGGCTTCTATTTGAGTATCAAGTTCAATCCACCATACTGCTTCCCTGGCTCTCGCTTTGCATTTAGTACTTCCCATGTGCCCCCTATGAAGCTGCTTTAGCACATACTGCTGCAAATTTTGTGGAACTACTAACCTAGACCCTTTCACTAGAAATCCTTTGCAAATATTTAAGTCAAAACTATGTTGATAATATGGAAGGAGTTCTTTGGGTACCTGACGTTTAGGTAGCCATTGCTTATTAGTGTAGTCACTCAACTTTATGCAGATCGGATCAGCTTGCTGCTCCTCCCGAATCTTTCCTAGTATGTTTGGAACAACTGATACATTCTCCATAACCATGTTCACATGTGCTGTCACGTCTGCAGACAACTCCTCATCAGCCAAGTCCATTCCCTGAACCGGATTCCTTGATAAACAGTCTGCTACCGCCAACTGTTTACCAGGGATGTAGGTAACCACGTAATTGTACTTCATTAATCTTATTCTAACGCTGTAACCTGGGTGTTAACTCATCTATATTTTCAGACATCAGAATCTGAACTAAGGGTTGTAACATAGCATTTTGTCCAATGTTACAGATGAGTATCAATTTCAATTTATTTGTCAATTAACCTAGGTATTTACTATTACATGACCATAGTTACCACGTGCCAGGAATAATGTAAGTTTTAATTGTCTTTGTATTGAATGTATAAAGTATTGTGGTTTTGAAACTTTAATGACTTCTACAGCTTTTATATCTATGCTAGGAATATTTTGTTTTGTATCACGTATTACAACCCGATTTGATCATATTGGCGAACAAACCCGGGGTAAACTACGAGGAAAGTATTGAATGGAATGGGTGTTGCGACGTTAAAACAAGAGAAGTGGTTTTGTTGAAGAAGGATTGAGAAAATTTTATGAAAAAAGAACCTTCCCGTCCATGATGCCGAACAGACGTGTAGTCAAGAAGACCTGAGGATTTCTTCGACGAGATGCTAAATTGTTCATACGCGTCGTCAGAAAGGTCTCACTTTACTTCTACGACTAATACCAGGAAAATTTCATTGAAAATTATACACGATGTCAACGCCTAAGAAGGACGTTCCAAGAAATTGTAAAGAAGAGCCAGTGGATCAGGCCATTCCATAGTCCACTTCGTGTTCGTTGCTGTCCAGGTCTCCGAGGTCTACAGTTCGATGGGTCCACTATTCGATGAACGAGGGGAACAAGAGCTTCATCTGAGGACGAAGAGGTCGCGATCGTCTTACGAGCACCAGGAGTACGTGGTCGCCACCTCAGGACGAGAAGGACGTGGTCGAATGAGTATCGAGGGATGATCTAGAGACAACCGTCCAGACCTACTGCAAGACATCCTCGGTAAGACCCACCCAAACTACACCGTCGTGTCAAGTTCCCGAAAAATTTTGTTGATTAGACAGAACAACAACTAAATTCTTCTTATATTTCAACGGGTGCGATTCATTTCAAATGAGCAAAACCTAAGATCGACCTGAGATTTCTAAATTTGAGCTAGCAAAGAGTTTAAGAAGTTTATAAGTTGCTCCGGGAACAAACAGGAAGATGGAAACATCTAGAACACAGAAAACCAAGTAGAACCCGGGTTTGTAAGTTAATTGATGGTCAGATTCGTACCCGAGTTAATCACCTTGATCACGGTAGAAACACTTTATTTTGAAATTATTCCATACACTATCATAATTTCTGCTTATTTATTTATCTAGTTGCCTGGCTTGTCTGTAGAAGTCATTATTTTTCCTATCATATGAATTCTGTTTAAATATATTTCTTATGACTTCTACCGGCGTTTGGTGTCCATTTGGTCAGTAGCTCTAGTGATAGAGATATTGGTTGGTTTTTCTATTTTATCTCATCCTTTATTAAAGTGAAAGGAAAAGTTTCACAAAATTTTTCTTTGCAGGGCTTGTGATCTGTTTCAAGAGTGATTTGAAGTCCTAATATGTATTCTTGAAGTTTGTCACATGACCATGTAAGGGCTAATGCCTCCTTTTCAATTTGAGCATATCGGCTTTCAGATTTTGTAAGAACTCGAGAGCCATAGCAGACTATTTCCCTGGACCCATCATCATTCTCTTGGAACAAAGCACAGCCCAAGCCGTATGAGGAACTCTCCGCACTAACAATCATTTTCTTTTTCATATCATAATGAGCCAAACATGGTGCTGCCTGTAGTAGCTCTTTAACTCAGTCAAAAGCCAATTGCTGGTCACACCCCCATACATAGATCTGGTTTTCTTTCAATAATACTGTTAATGGCTCCAGCAATTGACTTTTGTTAGGGATAAAACCACCCACATAGTTAACTAAGCCTAAAAAGCTCAGTTACATTTCTGGGTTCTGAAAATCTCACAATAGCTTCTACCCGGCTTGGTTCAATTTCTATGCCCTCTGCTGAGATAACATGACCTAGAAAGGTTACTTTCTGTACCCCAAAAACACTCTTTGACATATTGATAGTAATGCCCTCCTCACTGTATTTCTGCAACACCTGTCGCAATATGGTGTCATGCTGCTCAGTGTTTTCTCCAAATACCAGTACATCTTCTACATGTTATACAACATTAGGAATATGTTCTAGAACCTTGGCAATTTTACAACTGAAATGCTCTGGGGCATCATTTAGGCCAAATGGTAGGCGCTTATACATATAACACCCAAATGGTGTAATAAATGTGGTCAAAGGCTGGCTATTTTTACTGAGAGGCACCTGGTAAAACCCAGAATTAGCATCAATCTTACTAAACACTTTTGCCCCCTTAAGTTGGGACAACGTATATTGAACCTTATGTGTAGGGAAAGCAGAACGTTTTACATACTTGTTCAATTCCATGAAATCTCCACGAATTCTGACACCTTCACCTTTAGCTACTGCAACCATAGGTGCACAGAACTGAGTGGGAAAGTCAACAGGTGTGATGACGTCGAGTTTAACCATTCTCTCAAACACTTGCTTCACCTTTTCCAGCATGGGTAAAGGAACTACCCTAGGTGACATCAATGCAAATGGCTTTGCGTCGGGAGAAAGATAGATCTACATTTCCTTTTCAATTTTTCCCAGGCCTGTACACACTTTAGGAAACTCTACCGTAACACTCACATTATTTACCACCTGAAAAATATGTAATGATTGAAGCACGTTTCTGCCTAGTAATGGTTTATGCAATTTGTTAATGAAATACACTTTCACATTTGTTTCTTGTCTGTTGTGAAGAAATGTCAGTTGTTGAACTCCGCTTACCTCAAGTGCCTGTCCATCTGGCCCACAAATCGTGTTGGTGCTTTCTTGGAGTACTATACCAGTTGATGCCACAAAGGATGTTGGAAGACACGTAACGTCCGCACCAGTGTCAATAAGAAAGTCAATCACTTGACCCATCTCCTTAACCTTAATTTTCACCCTGAACGGGTCGGTTTGTGAAACCTGGCCACTGGAATCTTTACCCACACTCCCCACAACAAAATCACGAAGAGGACTGGTTGACCCTGCACGTTCAATAATATGCTGGACATTTTTACTTGCTCTCAAACTTTAGCAAAATTACCGCGACGTCCACATGAATAGCACTTAGTGTTTTGTGCAGCGCAGCTGCCCCTACACCGAGTCCGACCACAGTTGCCACACATGCTGTTTTGCTCAGGCACTGAAAACTTTTTGTCGGTCTGACAGGTGCTGAAACGAGGGCTTTCTCGACACACCATAGATTTCTGATAAGATTTCTGAATCCAGTTGACTTCCTCATGCCGAGTTTCGCGCAACTGAAGGGACTGTGACGACTGCAATTCCGCCTGGCGACACATGTTTACTGCCTCTTGTAAGGTTAATTTACTCATAAGTTGCATCTTCTCGCTCAGCTTCTCATCCCTCATTCCAACAACTATGCGATCTCGGATTAATTCATCTTTCAGAAGTCCATAGTCACAAGAATCTACTAGGTTATGGAGCGCCGTTATGAACTACTCGACCGTTTCCCCAGGCTGCTGAACCCTCGTGTTGAACTTAAACCTCTCGAACATGATGTTTACACGAGGTTTGAAATGCTTGTCGAAAGCTTGCACCAAATCTTCATATGTCCACCCTTTTGTTGGATTTTCGAAAGTTAGTACCACTTCATCCGATTTTTCACCCAACAAATACATCAACAAATCTATCTTTTCTTCATCCTTGCAGCCATTCTGTCCACTCAAATTAAAATACCTATCAAACCTTATCTTCCAACGAAACCAAGCATTTGGGTCCCCAAAGTCCAGCGGACCTGGTAGTTTGATCTGATTGTTTACTGATGTGGATCGTTGTTTCCCGCCGGCGCCACCATGTTGTACTTGGTTTAGGTACAATCTTAGGAGATTCAAATAAAATACTTTGTTCAGTTCCTGGCGAGGCCTTGCTGATCTCCACTCAGGCCTGCGCCATCTTGCCTCCACTGCCCGAGTCAGAGATACAACAGGTTATTTTTATCTTACACAGATCTGTGAGCATGGTAACTTACGGGCTAAACTGTATGGTTCTCAGAAGTGGATAACCCACTCTGCAGATACTGTCATGTACCATATACCCTAAAGAATGTACTAAATGATTTTTTTTTGTTTGAATTGCCACTGGAGTTGTTTAAACAACTCTCTGTGTTAAGATATGTCTACACTCTAGCCGCTTCTTTGACCGACAGCGACTCGAGAGTAAGGCGTCCAGATTCTTGAGATAAGTCATAAGCTCGATGGATTCTTCATACACACTGTTATGCTTCAGGATTGCGGGCAACTAATCTCTCCAGGCTTCAATGTGTTGTAGTTCAATTAGCATTACAGGAGAGTTAGGAAGATCCATCTAACATGTATTTTAAAGAGCCAAGGGTTAACACCGTACACGTAGTTATTTAATTCAGCAGGCATAACAAAAATTACTTCGAGTAATTCATTTTAAACTTAAACATTTTAAGCTTCAAAAATATTTAGAGAAAATTGAAACATACATGACACAGACATTTGGGAATCGAAATCCATCCACACCAATCAGTTACCTAACAATCAACATAATACTTAGCTTTCTTTAATCGAAATCCAGGAGCAACTTCTTGCTTAACTTTACCGCTTCTCTACAATTTATACTCTTAGATTCATCACCCCTCGAATAAGGATTAAAAATAATTAAAATACACAATAGAAACAAATAGGATGCATGACTTTTAAAATATGATCTGCGCAGAGATCCGATTTATATGTTCTTATTTTTGCAAAGTTTCAATGACGGTCTTGACAATGCTGCATGATGTAATCGCCCCTCCTAGTAAGCGACAGTGGCGTTGTGAGGTACAATTTTAAGGAACATCCCTTTATCACATTCTGCTAGTATGGAGCTCATACTACGACCATTTGTAACATCAGCAAGGTAAGAGGGCCTGCTCCCGTAGCATTGCGACCAGGTTTATGCTTATCAGTTACATGTAAATCTGCAGCTGACGAGCAGGATTTTTTGGTGTTAAGGTCCTTCGAAACTGGTAGACGATTAAATCCTCTTTGGAGTCTATGCCAAATCGCACGCTAGGTGTCATGCAACGGACAAGTAGTTCTAACTGCACATATGAACTGGTGAGTCCGCTGAGCTAGGTAGGGTATTCAGCATCCATACTGCCTGTTAGTCGGTTAACATCTTGTGCTGTTAGAAGAGAATCTATCAAACCGAGTGGAGGATAGCTAGACGGAGCGATATTTTTCTTTAGTGTGTGCTCATTGTTCGATAGAGATTTCCAAGGAACCTGGCGAATGTCCCGGCGCCCGGCGGAATACCAATGCGTTACTGGTTCAGTAAGATATCTCATTTTAAAAGTTAGTGGACGCTAGTGTTTTTTTTTTTTTTTTTTTTTTTTTACGTTTGAGTCACGGAAACTGGAAAAGCTATAAGTCGAATATAACACGTCCGCCAAACACCTCATCGCCTCTAGGCGCGAAGTACTGAACTAGCGTAAAATGTTTTCGTAGAAAATATACTTTCCGTACTACGCTGAAGCGCGGTTAAGGCTAAATGATAATATGAGGGAAGATGATGCAGAGAGACGGACATATTAAAAAAATCATGTCATGTGATCGATATGTATGGCAAGTGCAGAGGCAGGTAACTATGAAAGTTGTCACAAATACCACCGAAGCGCTCAGCCGGCAGACTTTGATGTACCGGTTCTAGGTTTTCAAGTCGTAATAGTAGCTTTACAATATACATAAATAACGTGTCCAAGTAGAAGCAATTTTATGGGTATGTTCTTTAACATTTTTGCTCTAAATTTGCGTTACTTGTGAAATGCAATTCGTAAAGAGTAGAAGAAAAAAATTAGTGCACTATTTTTTCTCACACTGTTTACATGTTGAATTTAACATGTAAAGCAAATTTTGCTAAAAATGTTCATGTATGTAAACTTTAAACTCGTTATACCTAATCGCATTTTTATTTATGCTTCAAAACAAATATTACGGCTTAAAAACCAACAATTTGTACATCAGTGGTTTGGTGTGTAGTTATAATTATGTAACAAATAAGGTTACAACCAAGTTTAGGGACCTGTGACTGTGCTTGCAGGTATTGGTGTCGGTATGACGAGGGACTGCTCTACTCTCATGGTGGCGCAGTACTTCAAGAAGCGACGTGAGTTGGTCGAGATCTTCATAGTGTCAGCCAGTGGTCTGGGTGTCTCTCTCATGTCCGTATTCATCAGGGGTGCCGTCAGGTACGTACAACCCTACTACCATTACTCTAACCTTGTCTCTTGCAACTGACTCGAAGGTGAAGTGACGCAATGCTCTCACAGACATACCTGTGATTTCCAGCGAGGGTAGAAAATGTATTAAGGAGGAGATGAGATATGTAGGAATGCAATAGTGGAGAAGTTAGCAGTACCCGAACCATTGCTACTTGTTTGGGGTCGTAGCACCCCGCTTATGTCATTCGGTGAAATAAAAAATAAAATATATTTTTTTAACGATTATAATTCTTTCAGGCTAAATTAAAAGGAATGTTACGTTGGTTATAAACTTCATAAAATTTTCTCTTCGAAAAATATTAAATTTTGTGAAAATGCTGCAAAACTAATTTTGTTATCAAATCTACCGAGTCGAACCTGAGAAATTTAAAATTAATTGAATTGATTTTTGAACATGCTTCGAAAAATTTGCATTACAGGTTGCATTTTTCTGAGAGCACGGCACATGTAAAAACCAATAATTCCTTAGCGGAAGTACCTCTTTTTGCCTAAGTACCAGAGGTTGTGATATTGTCATTGCAATCTGAAGATGGGAGCAGATGTCAGCTCCCGAAATGTCGTGAAACGTCGGTCTTTATAAATCTGCTGTGTTCTTTTGTGTCTTCATCGTTGTGTCGTCTAGTCTGTTGTCTGTGACGTCATCGTTGTTATCATGTCTTATGTCCAACATTGTCTTCGTCCCAGTATTGTCTGTGCTTTCTTAATTGCGGTATCGTAAGTTTTACATATTATTTTGTATTATGACTTTTATTTTTAGAAGTTTATTTTATTTTCCTTTATTGGTTATTGACAAACAATGGGAAATTTTATGTTCTGTTGTCTCTGTTTGTGGATGTGTTGACTACAGTCAAACTAGGCTTGTTTTCTCATTTCTCCCGTTCTTTTTGTTTGTTTTGTCTTAGTATCATTCTAAGATTTCTAGGACGACATATTGCAATGGAGTATGTCCACAATAGTACAATACGTTATTCTGTCCCATTGCAAGAAATGTGCAACCCCAATGTATGCCTATACATATTTTGTGAAACTAAAGAGACTGTGTTCTACAAACCAACATAATCCACCTGATTTCGACAAATGTATTTTGAGAATTTCAATATATTAACAATCATTAAATGGTTCTACTTAAATTTATTTGTAGTAAAATATATAGCCTTAATTGCAGATCCCAACACCAACATTTTAGCTATTAAACAAATTACATATAAATGAAAAACATTCTAAGGGTACAACAGCACAGCAAGAAGTTTAGCATGCTGTGCAATGTAGTGGGTTGTTTGAATGTAGCAATGTTGTGTTGATTTCAACAGTGCCGTAGGCTGGCGACTAGGACTGCAGGCGATCACAGGCGCAGTCTTTTTTACCTTCTTGTTGGGCACATTTTACCGCTCCGCCTCGCTGTACCACCCGCAACGACGTGCCATACTACATCTCAAGAACCAAAAGAGGAAGGTCAAGGACAAGGCAAAGGTGGACGACCAGCCTCCTTTCTTCGACTTCACCACGCTGCGCAGCAAGACTGTGCGCATCCTGCTCGTCTCCGCCAGCATCAGCTCCTTCGGTGTGCTCACACCGCTATTCTACCTGGTAAGTGCTCTTCCCCTCTGTCTAGTATACATCACCTCCTTAGGCTAAATGTTACTGGTCCTCTCCCTCTGTCTTTGGTTTATCTGCTTCTTCGGTGAACAAACACTCTTGTACTTGGAATGTGTGCTCTACCTATGTATATCGTACACCAGCAACACCAGTATGTTTACGCTGCTCTTCTGCCTGGCATACATCAACACATCCGTCGTGCCCACGCTACATTGGTACTTGTATAATGGTTTCTCTCTCTCGGTCTCTCTTACTTAAGCTCTTTCAACATGTTTGTGCTTCTCTTATACTTCGTATATGCTCTCACATCCTTATACATCAGTACCTCCGTCATGCACATGCTTTTATTCTCCCTAGTTCGTACTATGGCCCTCATTACCTTATAAATCAGCACTGTCAATATGTTCATGCTTCTCTTCTACCTAATATATACTCTCTTTCTCTAATTCTAAAATATCAATCATCACAGTAAATGTGTCCACGCCTCTCTTCCACAACGTATGAACTCACTGTGTGTCTGATACATTAGCACTTTCGTCGTTATAAATTTGCTCCTCTACTTGACATGTTCTCTCTACCTTTTTCTCATGTACGTAAGCTTCTTTCACAGGCTCACGATACTCTTCTACTTGGTATGTATTATTTCCTCTGTATCTCGTACATCAGGGTAAGGTGAGGTAAGAGGGTTTTACGGCCCTCTAACAACGAGGTTTTCAAAATCCAATGAGGTCTCATAAATAAACACTTTCCTCATAATGACTTTGCTTTTATACCTTTATATGTGCTCTCTCTCTGTATATCATATATAGGCATTTCGGCATGCTCATGTCACTGTTTTTCTTGGTATGCGAACTCCTCGTTGCGTACAATTTGCTTCCTTTAACCTCCTCATTGTATCGTAGCAGCAATAAAAATTGCTTATTATTCATTGGTTACGAATCCAACAAGTTTCCAGAGCAAGATTCTATGACATGTGTCTTCATTTGAGATTCTTTTAGGTTGGGGAGAGGCACTCTGCCGTAGTACAGATGTTTACATCAATCAGGAATCATGGATTGCTTTCATGTTTGAGCGCCTTCAATAATAAGTTGTAATACAGTCCTCTTCCTTATTAAGGTTATTTGCGAGGTGCACACATCGTAGAAAGGTCATGTGGCTGAATTTACTTCTTATCCAGCAAGACCTGCTCAGTTTCTCATGAACCATGCCCTGAATACAACACGGAGATATTAAGTTATTGAGTAACATTAATTTAATATGATGCATATTATGTCCTAAATTTTACATTCCATGCAGCATACTATATCTTGGAACATCTTGGCCACCATAGACAAGTGCTGCGCAACTACAAAATGCAATGTAAAATACGCACGTCTGTTTCCTAGAGAATCCTTTTCTGCGCAACGCACCTCGACTAGCCGACATTAACTCTCTGTTCATTGTGTGATGTCTTTGATACAGAAACTGGACAAAACATGATCTGTACAAACACATGGACAATTTCTGATCGGATTTTGAACGGCCATGTTTCTAAGAGCCATGACCGCTGCTGCTGATCAAATTGTGCGAATTGCCCTAGAGGCATTTTATAATTTTGTTAAGCATGTAATTGCTTAAGTATAAAGTAGCACGAGTTATAAGTGACTGTTTTACTGAGATCTTGTAGTTAAGGCTTCCTTCTACCTCTTCATTACCCTTGTGGGGAGCCGCGGTTAGCGCAGTGACTAGGGTACTCGCCTCCCACCAAGGTAATCCGGGTTTGACTCCCGGCGGGGTCGGTCCCTGTATTTTCTCACGTAGGAATAGTGCCGAATGATGCCGCTGATTGGTATTTCCCTTTTCCCCGCCCCTTGATTCCAGAGCTGCCTCATACATCATGTCACCTCTCACCAGCGCTAAAGACCTAGATGTTAAGTGCTTATCAAATAACTTCCCTTCAATTTCCCTTATGTTGTCAGCCTGGGGCAAGTTGACGGGCCATTAGTTGTGGTGTACAGGCGCAGCAGGTGAACGACGAGGGCCTGGGTGACATCGTGGTAGTACTGCATGTATACCTGGGCTTCGCATGGGCACTCGGCTGCGCCTCCTTCGGCCTCGTCGTGGTCACAAACTCAGCAGAATGTCGCATCGCACGCCAGTACCTGTGCCAGGCGGCTGCATTTATGTGCGGCCTGTGCACGCTGTCTCTCACCACAGTCACCGCCAATCACCACGGCTACGTGCTCTTCGTCTGGATCTACGGCGTGTTCTGTGGCGGCTACCACTACTCCCTCAAGACTTATACCTACGAGCGTGTGCGAGCTCGCAACTTTGCGCGCACTTGGAGCTTCGTCCAGTGCTCGCAGGCCATGCCTATTGCACTCGGAGTGCCCATATCAGGTCAGTTTATCTCCTCATCTCTCTTCCTTCTCTTGTCTGCCATACTTGACCACGAACCGTGGCCTGTAGACCACGAACTTCAGTTGAACGTCTTTCAATATAAGCCAAAAAATATATTGGTGTTTTGTTTGTGAGTTGGCACTCAGCTTGTGTACATAAATTGTTTAGTTAGTATACTTCAAACTTTCGTTCTATATTTACATAACAAAAGTCGTATTCATCAACTATCTGTTAATTATTGAGTAATACTCCCTTGCCCGGTTACAATAATGAGGAGGGGCTCCATTATGCTGGAAGTAGATAACAAGTATTGTACCCAAAAGAACATCCTCGAATAGTCAGGTAATGTGCACTGCAAAAAATTAATTTGCTTTGCTCCGTTCATAAGATTGTCAATAAGAACGGGACCTATAGCCGGTCATCCAACATACCACACCACACATTAATTGAGAATCGTTCTTGAAAATTTGTGTCTACAGTACCATGCAGGTTATGATCTATGGGACTCCATAAATGATTGGTGCATGTGTTACGGGTGAATGTAGCTTCATCTATGAACAGTATCACTCGCATCAACTGACGGTTATTAAGTTACCAGTGACAAAACTGTAGATGTAGGGCATTGTCCCCTAGCTAGTTGCAGATTTTGAATACGCTGTAGGTGAAAAGGGTACAATCTTTAATGTTGCAGGGGGCCGCGGTGACCGAATGGTCAGACTATTCGCCTCCGACCAAGGCGATCCTGGTTCGATTCCCGGCAGAGTCGATCCCCGAATTTTCGCACGTGGGATTCATACCGGACGATTCCGTTGGTCGGCGGGTTTTCTCGGGGATCTCCCCCCCCCCCACACTCTTTCATTCCAGTGCTGCTCCATACTCACTTCATGTCACCTCTCACCAGCGCTAAAGACCTCGATGTTAAGCGCTGACTAAATCTCTCACTCACTTTAATGATGCAGTAATCACCAGACACGTGTTTGTGAAACATTGCACTGTGAAGCAGTACACCGTGCGATAGTAGAGCTACGCTGGACATGACCAATAATGTTCTCATTGTTTTCCACGTGGCAGTCATGTCCTCGTTCCGATCACACATGCGCACTTGTAAGCAAACCATTCTCACGCAGTGTGGTACAAAATGTGTTTGGAAAACACTCTTCGATCAGAAATGCTCTGTCCAGGAAAGCGTTGACGGTATTCTTCTACGGCTGCAGTGGAACTACAATCGCAGTAGCCATAAACAATTAGCATGTCTACATACTCCAAAACGTGTGGCATCTTACATTCACATTATCCTCATCACGTTCACAGTGTTAGAAATAACTTCAACGTTTAAGTTCACAGCCCAAATTGTCGGTTAGCTGTGTATTTAAACATGTTTCCATGGAAATGCAAGGAGGAACATAACTGCAAATGTAACTAAGAGTAATGTTTCCTTGTCACTGCAACGAGGAACAAAACTGCAAATAAAACAAAAACAGTAATTTTAGAGCTTATCAATGTTTACATTCAAATGGTACTATCTCGACAACTATCCCATATTGACTCCATGTAAAATGAACTATATTGATCATAATGACCAGTACTATCACCTCCCAGAATACAGTCCTTTCCTCTCGGGACAGCTTCTGTGTTTCACTGCATTAAATGTGAGTTGTCATATACAAGACGAACAGCAGAGTTTACACTAAATTTTACGAGACTTTTATAAGACAATATTGTATTATCTGTGTGTCATGTACTCAAGGGAATTACGTTTTGTGCATGGAAAAAAATTATAGTGGTTATTTTGTAGTTTCGTGTGGAAAAGGTAATGTTTTACTGAAGAATATAAAAGCATAAAAGGAGATAAATTCAAGTAAGTTGTATTAATTTATTATGTATTCAATATGAGTGTTGCATGGGACAAGTTAAGTGATACTTAAGATGTAAAGATTTTAACATATTTTCTAAATTTAAAACCAATGTCGTATAAAACTTGACACATAAAGTCCTAAATCTGTGTTAACTTTCATGAATGGCATAAGTCACTGCCACCACTAACTGTATATAGTTATAGAAAGGTGTATGACTTTTACGGCAGTTACCATATATATGAGTGTCGAGTTACAAGAAGATGGTTGACTGTTGACAGGTTACATCAGCGAGGAATATGGTGGCAAGGCTGGCTACTACTTTAGTTCGGCGTGCATGATAGTGGGTAGCCTTGCACTCTTCCTCGTCGACATACACCGGCGCAGTATATCCAGACACAAGCACACGCAGGCCAATGGGACGCGCCACCTCTGCGAGAACACATCCTGCCCAAAGAGGCGCCGACTATCCTTCAGCCAGGAGGTCGACAACGAGCCTGCCGGTGTCCTAACAGTCGGACTAGTGGATGCCCTTCCAGCCGAAGTGCTGCCGCCTTGTACAGACAAGCCCGAGCTGACGTGCATCAGCGAGGAGGGCATCGCCGACATGGATCTGCCAGACAACCTGCTCGATGACCTCGACTACATCGGAGACTGTATCACTTCGTGCGGAAAAGTCGAGAACTACCTCATGCTCAGCGAGTTCGAGAACAACCTCATCGCTGAGATGCCTATCCTACTGGACCGCAAGGGTCGGCGCTGGTCCATCGCCAGGTAGGTCAAGCCTTTGTACATTCTGCTTCTTCCCCTCCTCTTGTTAGAGATCAATCTGATCACCGTTCATTATACTGAAGTACGTCTACAGTTGATTGAAACTTGGCACTCTTTACTGACAGTACACTTTTAAATATCTTCATAAGTTATTGTTACATTGCACGTAAAATGTTCTCCGCATATATATTTATGTGGCATGTCTCAGGAGTAACATACGCTGAAAAGAATATTCTTCGTATCTACATGAATCCTGGATGATGACGGAGTTTTTACTTTAGTGCCGCAATTGATGTTATACAGCCGCTGACATAATTGTAAAGGGTTAAGCTGTAGATGATGACTTTTGAGGCGATTAAATGTGAATTACGCTGGGAGACATAAACGTACACCTTGCAAAGGCAATCAAATAAATGCTTTAATTTGATCACTATAAGACAAACAAAGGTCTGGTTCAGTTAAAAATATATTACATTTGCTTCAGTCCCACAGCATTGTTTGTATGTCACTGTTTATACAATGTGCACAATTTGTACATGACTCAGAATCTTAACATCACCAAACATCAACAACCTTAAAAAAAAAAAAAAAAAAAAAAAAAAAAAAAAAAAAAAAAAAAAAAAAAAAAAAAAAAAAAAAAAAAAAAAAAAAAAAAAAAAAAAAAAAAAAAAAAAAAAAACAGACACTGTCACATAATGCCAGATTAACATATTTTCGACAAAACATAATGTTGGCTTTTTCTTTACTTGATACTGCTGAACTATACTGAACTTATTTGTTTATAGCAAAACTTTTAAACATCATAATATCTCGTGTACGAATTGTCTCATCATACCTTCGTAGGATAAGGTAAAATACGTAAAAAAATTTTGAAAGCATTTCTCTGAATAATCGATTCCAGGCGTAGCTACAACAAAATAATTAATATAACAGTAAGCTGAGCACGTACATGTTAACATAAATGCTACATATACTGGCCGAAATTTATATTGTCCATTAATGTACAGTCACTTCCGATCCATAACTAAGGAACAAACATAACTGTGTTAGATACCGCTCAAGTGTCTAAAATAGGATATCACTCTAGAACTGCAGCTTGGCATGGCGTTAATCTGATCACAGCTTTCGTTCATGTAACAAAATACAAAAAAAAATATGATAGCAGAATATAGCATTTTTAAAAATAAAAACACGTCATTCCGCATGCAATACCGACTAAGCGCATTTTTTCTGCAGAAATGATTACTGGTAGAAGAGAAAGAAACTTATTAGAATTTTAGAATTTTTCCCCAAATAGTTTCTTACAAGGTCGCACTTGTACAGACTATTAAACCAATTCAATCAAGTGCTTATTGAACTGTCGGGTTCTGTGAGCGAGGCCAAGACAGTTACGATCATTGCAGACTAGGACTTATTGATGTTACGCTTTATTAAGCTCATAGCTGATAATGCGAGATCTAACAGATAGTTATTGTATTGATTACAGTAAAACTAATTGTCTTCTTAATGACAAACGTAATATAGTTCACTCTTGATGAGTTACGGCATGCTTTAGTTCAATTTTGAATATAACAGAGACACTGAAAGAAAAATAACACTTAAAACATACAAACTAATCACATTTTTGTCACTTTCAGAAAATCATATTACTGAAGAAACATGCGATATGCTTTCGAAAACCTCGAGTTAAGTGACACCTTGGGTTGTCATATAACAAAAGTTCTGGCTGGGACCTTTCAGTTTACATAATCTGATTTTATTAACCCCCTTTGTTATGGTCATTCTGATATTTCCCTTCACAGTCTAATTGACAAGAGATTCTTCACTGTTTGTTATTTCGTTTAATTCCGTCATTCAATGTTTAGAACATTTTTTTCAGTCCTATGATAAATAGAAATGAATCTCATCACATCCGCGCTTTTGATATTACTTATTGTGTCAGATAACAATCATATACACAATACTTGTTATGGTTATAATTTGTTTTTGTTTTTATTCTTCTTCAAGTAATTTGTTTTTATTTTACCGTTCCAGACTGTTTGGTGCACTCTTTTTCCCATTTTTGAACGTTATTTTAATGACGCGTATAACTTATTATTCATCCATCTTTCACTATGTCTTCCTATGTTCTGTAATTATGTAAGTACTGCCCTCATTATTTCGCCGTTCATAAATCTAACCATTCATTCTAGTCTGTTGTGTATTTAATATTTCTTTTCTTTCCCATATTTTTCAAAAAGTATCTCCACGAACATTAGCATTACGGTCATCATTAGAGTTTTAAACTGCAATATTTTCATAAGAATTGCTGGCTTTCGTTGTGGTTGGAAATGTACTTAGGGAATAAGTAGGTTTAGACTTGCTTACAGAAGTCTCTTTTTACACCACTTAGGGCCGGTTTCACCATGCAAGATTAAGGAATATTATCTAGATTAAGTAGTAAAATATCTCGATTTTCAGTCACTTGTGTTTCACCACACACTTAATCTCGATTTTCTTGGGTTATCGAGATTAAATAGTTAACCCTCCAATTTCGGCCGATTTAGTCACGTTATCGAGATTAACTCGTAACATATGTTGTTTATAAACACACAAGTGGCGAGAAGTCTGACAATTCAAAATTCCAAAAGTATACTAAAACAATGGCTCAAAGGATGTAGAATCCGTGAAAGGTGTATTATTTTGAAGAACATAACGATGCTGACTTCAGATTACGTTTTCGTGTCAAAATAATTTGCCCACAGATGTTTTGAATAGATTGACGATCGTCTAGGAGGTCAATATGCAAGTTTATATGTATTAAAATTTTATTTATTTTATTGTTGTATTCATGTAATTCTTAACACATTGAATATTTTTTCATTGTCAAATATGTCGACGTCCTTTCTGAAAGTGCTTGTGTGCGTGGATTGTTTTGACACACGAAAATGCAATCTGAAGTCAGTAATGTGTTCTTAAAAATAATTATTTCTTACACGAATGATGTATTTTGAGTTGATGGTTACAGGGTAATTTTAATAAAGGGCTGTTACATCAACAAATTACATAAGATATAATGTACAAACTCTCACACATTTCAATTGCAAATTAACCTAAATAACTTCTACGACTCTGCCGATTTTTGCTGTTGTGTAACATTATCTGCCTACCTATTTAAAACACTAAAAATTTCTGTTACGGTATAATTTCGATTTTATTTGCTACAAAAGATTTGGCCTTTATTACAGATTTTAAAAAAAATTACTTGTATTTTACATAGACGGTCGCAATACAATAACATCATACAAAAAACCAAACATCAGTTATGGCCTCCGCTGGCCTTGGTCCGTACAGCCACAACAGCATAAAACATACGTATTCGGGAATCTCGGACAGCTGTTCGAGAGTTTTCGTACGTTTAAGGCAACTCGGCAGACACCCATGTTCAGAAAATCGCGATAATATTATCTCGATTTTCTTGGAGGAAGATAATTCGTGGTGAAACACAAGCTACTTTATCGAGATTAAAATGGAAGATTAACTTGTAATCTCGATAATGTAATTGCGATTTTCTACAAAGTTAATCTTGCGTGGTGAAACCGGCCCTTAGAGAACGAACTTCAATACTGTTTTCTGAGTTTACGTTACTTGCATCAGCTAACTCTGTAATATTCTACATGTTTTTTGAGACTTCATATGTGAAACGAAACACATCACTGTAATGTCTTCATTTTCTGTTGGTACACTTTCTAATGTTGCTGGTTTGGATACCACAGTAATTCTACACAATCTGAAACACTAAAAAGATTTACCGATATAATTAATAAACTTTGTTTTTGTTTATTGAAAAATTAATGTTCAAGTTAAATTGATTTACTTAGTTGATTTCAATACATAGTGATGTATACTATATTATATTGTTCATATTGTAAATGAAATACGTACCTCATGAAACACACACACTATATATTTATATATATATATATATATCACTTTATTAATAGTCACGAATTTTTCGAGCGCTAAATTCACCAAATATCTTCCTCTGCTCTCAATGAATGTTATAAAACAGGTTCTGGAATAGCTAAGGTTACAATGGAATTTTTAAAAAAACTTAAATATTAGGGTGAAAGCTTAAGAATGATTCCAATTTTATTATATATAATTTTATTATATATAATCTACATCTCTGTAAAGAAAAAAATAATATTGTGAAACCTTTTATTTCACTTTAATAAAGGATGAGATAATATAGGAAAAAGCCAACCAATATCTCTATTACTAGAGCTACTGACCAAATGGAAACCAAACGCCTGTAGAAGTCATAAGAAGTATATTTAAACAGAATTCATATGATAGGAAAAATAAT
>PNEQ01056192.1:0-22150 GCA_003012365.1 Medauroidea extradentata
ATCTCAAAGTTTTGTAATGTCAACGTATATTGAATATAAAAATCGATTTGTTTAAACAATGGTGATTTTTCATTTACTTAAGTGAATTTGTATTTTTAACATAGGGGCTCATTTTACCAGCACAGGTTTTATATGTGGCAAAATGCAATAATCTTTAAATTATTTTTTTATTTTTATGTTTTAAACATTTGTCTCGAATAACATCGACATTGCGTGTACAACATTTCATAGTGTATTGTCTTTATTATTTCTCATCAATTTAACATACATGGAAAATGTTATGACGGAAAAACAAAGCAGGGGCCCATATATCCACCCTTTCCTCTATGTATTATCGTTTGTATCTGGATTTTTATGTTGCAGTTGGCCTACACCAAACGGATTTTTAGATTTTTGTCCCTGAAATATCATGTATTTTGTTGTCAAAATAAGCCAAAATGAAGCAAAATAATTTTCATAGCAAACTGTTCGTTATTTAAAAACGCTCTGGCAAAATTGTGTATCGTATAACTGAACATAGTCTCATATTTTTCAATGCATTTGGTTAAAAAATATTTGCAGTTGTTTGAAATAAATGAAAAATCATGGCCCTAATGTTGTTCTCGTAGCTTTCGTCCAGT
Source organism: Medauroidea extradentata (assembly GCA_003012365.1). NCBI lineage: Eukaryota > Metazoa > Arthropoda > Insecta > Phasmatodea > Phasmatidae > Medauroidea > Medauroidea extradentata. Next base: position 621 of record PNEQ01056192.1, read on the forward strand.
TGCAACATTTGCGCACACCTGATTTTCTTATTTAAATGCTCGTCTGTCTTTCGATTTGATCTCTGTTTCCTGATTGTATGACTTTCTAGGGAATTTTGTGTTTGTTTTATTTTGGCTTCTAGACACCAGCTTATTCTGGCTTCCAATTTTTTGTTGGTTCGTCGGCCCGGCAATTTTCCCTGGCATAGGAGCAGCCTGTTGGTTGGGGGGGGGGGGAGTCATGTGCAGCCTGACTATAAAATAGCTCATCGTTTTACGCATGAAATGAAAGTTTGCGCATGACAACGTTAATATATACAATCACTAATCTCTGTGTGAACTGGTAATCCGAATGTATGTGCAACCTACAAAATGAAGCATACACTAATCTGCATAGAGTATGCTGTGATAATTTCTGTAAAATAATTACTCTTAATTTTCGCTAAGGATATAGCAATGACTCGGTTTATTATGTAGGCCTACCCTTATTGTTAAAGTCTTTCTAGATCACACAAACAATTCATGTGACTACACAATCCGAAATAAATTTATATTGAGTTTGGACTTTGGAAATTATTGAGGGTGGGAGGGGGGGATTGATGTAATTGAAAACAATCGCATGCATATTTTAACATCGTCGTGCTATTTTTTTTCTTTCGAGTCCGGTTGGTATAGGCTCTATCAGATACAGCAGTCAGAAGAACTCGTTTCTTATAGTCATTTTTGAACGACCAGAAAATCATATTTCTAGCTGATTTTTTTAAATTGTGGCTTTATAGTTTGACGTGTTTAATATTTTCGTGATTCACCAGCGTAATGTACTTATAAAAATATTAGGACCATAAAAAATCACAACTCGCTGGAAAGTATTTAAAGCTTGAGTCAAAATAATTTTTTCCTAAGTGTGTATTGTGTGTGCTTCGTTGGATGGCTGGTTTTTTTGGTGGTGTCTGGTGTCGGTGGCTGCCTATGAACGGGAGGTTTTCATAGAATGAAGTGGGGAAAATGATGGGGTGTGGGGTGGATAACACCCAATGCCATCTGTCACTCCCTCCATCACCCCCCATAGTCGAACCTGCTATCCCTGGTGTGTGGTCGGGCCCGATAAATCACCTCTGTTTGGTCGGCCAGAGGTCTGCCGTTGTCGTGCGATGACATTCGCGCTGCCCGTCCGTTTCGCGGGATAATGCCGTCCAACGCACGCGAACTGGAGATTTAGCATATTATGCATAATCGTGCTTTGATCGCGTCCACCTCCGTGCTCGCTCGTGCGAAAAGGGGGGGGGGGGTGTGTAATCCGTGCTGTCACACGTTTCTCCGTCAGTTGGCGTGGTCCTTATCATACACGCCGAACATTTACGTCTCTGCTCCGAGGAAAAAATTCATTTTTGATCAACTAATATATTTATTTATGCGCTACAGTCTCTATCTGACAATACGGGGCTCAGATAGTAATAAAAAAAAGAGAAGAAAATGAATACATTTTAATATAAAAAACTGAAATATGAAACTTAAAAGCAAGAAGTATTTTACATGCAGGCAAGTTAGAAAGTATCGTTGTCAGTCCGTGTACCGTCATTCTGTGCGACATTTTTCAGAGCATCGCTGGTGTAGATTGAGTGAATGCTTGTCTCACGTATTTCACTTCATTACTAGTATTGTAACTGTTTTGTTTGTAAAATGATACCCTATAAGAAACATGTATAAATAGATAATAGGACGACTTTGTGGCATTCCTGCATAATATATTCAAGAATACTGACATGTTAAAAGTCTCTCTTTCTCATAGCTAATATTTAAAATGTTGTAAAATTTGTATGCCACAAACAGTTCATGACTAAACTATTGTTATGCTCTCCGCCGCAATATCGTGTATTTCAACGCTTTTTATTTGAAGGCGTTATAATGAATGCATTTTAATATGTATTCTTCACTTGCTTCGAGTAGCTTTCAATTTAACGCGATAATATATTTAGTACACTTGTATTTTTTGGCCAATTATAAAGCACAGCCTCTTTGGGACGTGTAAAATTTCAGTCTGAGTACTCAAAAAGATATTAGGTAGTTCGTAAAAATATGTATGTGTATTTTCAATATCGTGCACTTTATTTGTGGGTACTCCAATCTGCTTCACTGCCCCGTTTTGCGCCCTCCCCCCCCCCTTCACTTTTTTTACGTACCCATATCTGTATCTGTTTTTTTGCTGCTCAACTTGCCAAAGTTTCATCGCAGTGGAAAGATATTTAGGAACGCATAGGCACATTAAAAGTGTGTGTGTACATATATATATATATAATAAGCTTAGCGGCTGCTAGTTTGATAAGAAGAGCTTTACGATAGTACGTTGCATACATATACACGTAGAATGTTGTTTGTAACAACTTTGATCATTCAGATTACACTGAACAAATGCGCCGCTATGGCAATTATATTGTCATAAATGAAGCGAAATGTTGCTATCATATATTGCTTTCTAAATTCTTCAAATTGTAGTAATTTTTTTTTAGTGTTAAATTAATAAAATGCGTCACCTCATAATCGCTAATACACCGCTGTTTCTTTCTCCTTTTTACCCTTCCCAACAGAGTTTTTCTGTGTATAGCTGGTTCGGGATAAATTGAGCACTTTTGAAACCCAAGTTGCTTTTTTATTTTAGATAATATAGCCAATAGTTTCCTGCCACGTTTTAATATAAAGGAATCTAAGCAACAATCAAAGTGTGAAGCTTGTACCGTACTCACAAGTTAAGAGGGCGTGGTACATAATTCAACGCTAAAAGCATTGAACTATAACTGTTGGTTTCTTGAAGTCAATTTGCGAAAATTAAACAATGGCAATCCTAGACAGTAGATTTAGCCAACGTTTTAAACTAAATTGATTCCACTGTTACGAACTTCCGAGGCACAATCTCTGTCGCCGGAAACTCGTGCATTTAACTGGGCGCAAGAGATCACGCGTAACGAATTAGTATTTCTGGATAAATATTTACTCATGAAGTTGGCAGATACCTTTGCCTAGGATTGTCGTTGTGTATTTTACCCATATTGGCTTCGAAAAAAATGTATAAAACAATTGATGTTTTCAGCGGTTATTTATCTACCATGCTCTCTTAATGTTGGTGTTGGAAAGTGCTTACTTTATGCGAACCACCTATAGTCATCCCGACCGCGGTTGCGTCGCAGGAATGTAAGTGCTACGGCAAACATCCCGTGTAACGCGAGTTACTCGAGGTCAAGTCCCTCTGTTTCCCTTCCCACTTGGAACACTGGAAATGTTTTGCAGTATGAATAATAATGCCGGAATCACAATGGCCAGACAGAAGCGACATGACCTCCACGATGCGACACTAAAAATCCTAGGCATTGCAGTTATTAGTTTTGCTGCTGCGCGACAAATAAAACGCTTTAACTTTTTCCGCGACGAACCAGCATCCGTAAACATTAGTTTCATGCTTCTTTCTTCGAGATTTGAACTCTGTGCATTCCGTTTCCTCTTCGTTCTGGTTTTGGTCATGTGTACTGTTTGCATTTGTTTCGCGTCGTTTGACACGTTTCGCCCATGGATTCGACGAACCGCTGTCGTGACTTTGCTGGACTTCATTCGAGATACCGTTCCAACTTCGCTAGCCGAAGATTTACTCGACCCAGCCTAACTTCGTGGCTTCCGCGAATGCTAGGTACTTTGCTTCACGTTGATACAAAATTACTCGTGGTAAAAAACCACTACCCCTCCTCCTTACCATAAAACACTTGTTTCGCTTTTCCCAAACAGTTCGTTTATTCAAAAGCCGGGAGCGAGGAGCAGTGATAAGGAAATTTGAGATTGTGAGGTAAATTTCTTATTTTAATGTACCAATTTTAATGTTGTTATTTTTTTAAATTTGTGTTAAATTTATGATTTTTTTCATTTTCATGGCGCTATATGTACAATCGGATAGGCCCGAATGTGAATACATTTACCTTCCAGATTTGTCATTTAAAACTGTGAAATCATTTCATTGCAATTATTTCAATTTCCTGTAGTTTTTCATCTCGACAAAAAATTCTATTTTCCTCCTTTTTTTTCGTTTTCCCCTCCCCCCTTAATCTTCAGAACCCTATAATCCATATTAATATTTCAGAATTACATTGGTTAATTTGTAGAGTAGGAAAAAATGGCAGCGGATAGCACCCATACTGTAAAATAACGTTCTTTTTCTGTTTGTTCATTTAGTAATTCGTCATCCCCCCTCTACCCACTCCTCAGCGGATTTGCTACCAGAAAGTGACAAGTCCCTGAAGGTTGCGGTTTTTTAATCGACATTCGACAATGCTGCAACTTTAAACTGGCGCTCTTAGCACTGCATTGCGTACGGAGGGTAGTAGGGTAGGACACAACACGCCAAATGCGGACAGCGCGATGTCGCCCTATGTATAGAATGTGCGCTTAGTGTCCTCGACGGACAATGCAGACTATCGACATGACGTGGCACGTCTACTGTACGTGACGACTATGTGTGCTCCTACCTGGCGTCTCGTCGCATCCGCCTCTCTATACACGCCGTATCTACATTCAGCCGACAATCTTCCGCGGCAGGGTGCTCGACATAGTGAAGTTCAGTACATAGAGGATATTTAGAGATGATGGTGTGTCGCGAACATACCCTTGAAAACGCAGCAGTGTCTTGCAACACGTGTAATTGGGTAATATTACGTTTGATGGTGGAATCACATTGGCGCGACAGAGCGACACAACAGCAGTGCGACACTAAAAATCCTCGTTATTGTAAACGCTAATTTGGCTGCCACGCGCCAAATACTACAAAGATATAACAGTGTAAATTGTGTGTGTGTGTCTATATATATATATATATATATATATATATATATATATATATATATATATATATATATATATATATATATAGAGAGAGAGAGAGAGAGAGAGAGAGAGAGAGAGAGTTCATTGCCACTAATGTTTACAGTATTTTTTTTTTCGTTTATTTAATTTTTAATATATTTTAAATTTTAAATACCCACTGGCGTTTAAAAAATGTTGAAATAAACGTACAATTACATGTTTCATTAAAACGAGTATGCTATGGTTAAAACCAACGAAAATCACTCTTAAAATAAACGCAATATACTGCTAACTCAACAGTTTCACCAACATTTAGACGCAAAATTGAACTCTTGTCGCAGAAAAAAAAAATCAATTTCTATTTGGGATTCGCATCGCGTCCGCCAGTTCTGTCGAGTTGACGTCGCAGAAACCACGGTGCTGATTGGTGGACATCTTTTGTTTTTCATGTCGTGGCGGTCGTGTCGCTACTGTCGCGTTTTTGCAGGTTCACCACGTCGCAACGTCGCTATCTACAGACCAGTAACATGTATATGCAGTTCGCGGTAATGTTTCTGAAGACCATCTCGTCTAGAATAATAATTTTAAAAATATAATTTTTTGTGACCCCAAACATTAAGGTTTGATTACGGTACATTTTGTATTATACTTACCGAGCGAGGTGTCACAGCGGTAACACGTAGGACATGCATTCGGGAACACCTAGGCTCGATCCCCGGCTCCGGCCATTCCGACCGTTTTCCATGGTTTCCTAATATAGCTCTAGCCGAATGTTGGGATGTTTCCTTAAGATGGCGTGGTACATAATTCTACGCTAAAAGCATTAATCTATAACTGTATGTTTTCTTGAAGCCAATTTTCGAAAATTAAACAATGGCAATGTTAGACAATAGTTTTAGGCACGGCCGTAGAAGAACAGGTCTGGACACTCGCCTGGATATTTGACCCCCTTGTTGTATGGCTGTAGTTCACCAAGTTACCGAGAATATTGTATTTTATTGGCGCTGATGTTACGGCGGTCGGGCTAAACTCCGCCCACTTCCTTTCCGCTAAGGTAAACAATTTATCAAAACGTATTTTTTATCAATTTATGAAATGCTTTCTTCGTTCACAAATTTAAGAAAAGGCTCCAGCAATCTTTATTTACTTTATAAATTTAACAATGGAAAAAAGTGGGCGGAGTTTGAGTCCGACCGCCCGAATTACAGCGCCAAAAAGTACGGCATTCTCAGTAACTTGACGAACTACAGCCAAACAACAAGGGGGTCAAGCAAAATACATTGTTAGATAGGCGAGTGTCCAGACCTGTTCTTCTACGACCGTGGTTTTAGGCAACGTTTTAAACAAATAGTTTCCAGTGTTACCAACTTGTGAGGCACAATCTCTGACGCTGGAACCTCGTGCATTTAACTGCGGCGCAAGAGATCACGCGTAACGAATTAGTAATTCTGGATAAATATTTACTCATAAAGTTGCCAAATACCATTATCTAGGATTGTCGTTGAGTAATTTATACATATTGGCTTCGAAAAAAGCGTAGAAATCAATTGATGTTTTAGCGTGTATTTATCTACCACGCACTCTTTAACAAATTCCAGTGCTCCTCTCCCAGCTCCTGTCATTGCACCTAATTGTGTGTCATCGTCTATAATGACCTCGTTGTCGACAAGACGTAAAATCCACTTACCTTGATTATTACTGAAGGCGATTTGTTTACGTTAAAAAGTGGCAGGAAACTATTAATTATCCGATAGAAAAAACGTAGCTAGGGTTTCAAAAGTACTCACCTTATTCAGAACCTCCTGAATCAAATATTACAGTAGTGGGATTCTTATTCTCTCAGTCAAATAAGGTAAACAGTTTCACTCACAAGCGAAAGCCAGTAACCTATTATTGATAAGCTGAACGTACGTTGATACCCATATAACAGTACATTTTTTTCCCTCTGTGAATAAACTCTCATGACGTTTTTAATGATAATTTGAGTGGCATTAATGTATCGAGATAATCTCGGTTACTGTCAGTTTGAAGATCCTTTATCTATGTTTCGGTTGCATGATTCGATTTTGTTGGCGGATTATGAATCAACGTGTCACAGTTGTGCACAAGGCGTGGGTTTCGAATCTAGTGTCTTTCTCAGGGTTGTTTTGTGTACGTTTTCTTGGCGTAAATGGTCAATTACAGTTTTATATCCCTACCAGCTAGCGTAGTACATCATGTTTGCTACATTCAACAACATTTCAAAATAAGGTCAACAATCAATTCGCTGACGCAAGTTAAACGGAAACAATCTACGAAGTTACCCCGTGCGCGTAAGCTGCACACGCAGGCCAGAAGGTACACTGCTAAGTGGAAAATATTAATTGGTTTGGTGTAACAAGAACGCTAGGTCTTGCAGTCACAGTTGCGGCGACGTATGTCATCTCTGACGTTATATGTTCAACTTTTGATCACCAATTTAAGAGGGCGTGGTACATAATTCAACGCTAAAAGCATTACTTTATAACTGTAGGTTCCTAGAAGCCAATTTGCGAAAATTAAACAATGGCAGTCCTAGACAACAGGGTTAGCCAACGTTTTAAACAAAAATTTTTTCCTATGTTACGAACTTCTGAGGCACAATCTCTGACGCCGGAACCTAGTGCATTTAACTGCGGCGCAAGAGATCACGCGTAACGAATTAGTAATTCTGGATAAATATTTACTCATATAGATGGTAAATAACATTATCTAGGATTGTCATTGAGTATGTTATCCATATTGGCTTCGAAAAAAGCGTAGGAATCTATTTATGTTTTCAGCGTTTATTTATCTACTACGCACTCTTAAGGCGTTTCCCAACTATTGCGACCTCAAGTGTCTTATGTCAAATGTACTGTCTCTGTGACAGTTATCACGCTACGGTGTGTTTTAAACGTCATTCAATTACACCCTGTGTGCATTATGATTAGAGATTATGGTATATCGCGAACATGTTTTGGGCCAACATACCCTTGAAAACGCTGTAATTTCTTGCAACATGTATGATTGGGTGATGTACATCTGACCCAACGTAGCTGTCTGCCGACCAATAACAGGCGTCAAACATTTCAATAGCGGTATTCTTATTGGCTCAGTCAAACAGGGCAACAGCTCCACGTGCAAGTGAAAGCCAGTTATAATCTAATAAGCTGAACGTGTGTTGGAATCCAACTAACAGTCTAGTTTTCCCGCAATAAACCATTATCACTAAATATAATTGTTACTTACGTTGCTTTATTTATAAAATAATTGGAGAAAACTATGACTTATCAAAAGGAAATAAAGTAACTAGTGTCAAAAAGCTCACTTTATCTCGAACCTATACACACACTAGGACAACCAATGAGCAACTGGAAGCCGGCCCGCAAGGCAGTGTTGCCACATTCCGGCCTTCTGCTAAAGACGTCCAAGGACATACGCATTACTCGAGTAATCAGTAGGGACAGGAAAATGTCGTGATTTCAATGACCTTCATGTTAGAATGCATTGTCCTGTGTATACTCAAGTCCCGACCATTTGTTAATTAGCTGCTACTCACGGGAACAACAGACAATAAACGAATATATGGGGCTTGACTATAAACAGTACATTAGTGGTTTCTAACACACAGGTCATTGAATTTGTGAAATTGTCCTGTGTCTAGTAATGAGAATCCTGTGCGATAAATTGAAATGAGTGCGGAGTGCGGTTTGGACTTCGACCGTGGAGTTGCACCACGAAGTTAGATCGCACAATGGCGTCATGTACGCAGCGCAACTTGGCGTGACGTGTGAGATAATCTGCTGGCGAGACGCCCTGGGCCGCGCATGTTAATGCCCCCATCCCCAACCCACATCCTTATTCCTTCAAAACCACTCCACTCAAGAAACGTTTCTAGGCTTACGTTTACTGAGGACACAAACTATTGTTACAAGTTTAAGACAAAAACTTTGCACGTAGGCAATTCCCATGAGTTCTTTTGGGATAGAGGTCTTATATTTATAAATAAAAGAGTTAAATTAAAAACTGGATTTAATAGCTCACAAAGCTACGAAATACACAAAACAGTAATCAACTATAACTCTCACAACACAATTAGTTATGCACACAATTACTACTGTGTCACAGACACGTTAATTAACTTGACAATTAAAGCACAAAAATGTCTACCATCAATCAACTAAACAGTACAAATCACAATAAAATTCAGTCGTATATCCATGCAATAGTCTCTCTCAAATAGTGACAGTGTACAACCTTAATAGTCCGCAGTGGTGATGAATCGTCGTGTGCTGCGCAGCACCCCGAGTGCACCGCTGTCTTCACTCTTGAGGTCTTCGGTTCGACTCCCGTCGCGCACCTCTTCGTTTGTCAGCCCGCCGCAGCAGTCCTCTTGGTTCGTCCAACACTGCTCCGAAGGTAGCCACCTGCCGCCTCACAGTAGACTCTGACGTCACCAAGATGTCTTCACCAGTCTATCTCCACAACCATAGCACCTTCCTCTAGCCCGACCATAAGCGAACCCCCCCCCCCCCCCTAAATTTGCCGATTCTGCGGTTTTATACTCCTCGAAACAGTTCGGGAATAACCGCATTACAGGGGTCTAAAATTAGACATTTCATCATGTTTCGGACGTGATTGAGTCACGTAGGCCGCTTCGCAGGGCAGAAACGCAGTTGGGACGTAGTTTCGGCGGGATTTCCACTTTGAGTCATGGGCCAGCCCTCACGGTGTTTCGACACAGGCCCCATCCAGCCCGCCCTCAGAAACACAACATGCAACACTATTATCCCCCCTCCCTTCTAACTGACCGTTTGGTTCAGTGGTTAGAGCTGATCGCTACTGGGTCAAGGGTCCCGGGTTCAATTGTCGGCCGGGGAGGTCAATATTTACAGTTGCCTCTGCGTGTTCAGGACTGAGTGTAGTGTTGCCCCCTCATAACTATACTGCGGAAGATAGTGGCGAACAACCGCAGAATAACCTCGCCTAGTCCTCGGAAGGACATCGTGGTTTTCATCACCCGGCGCCCTCCGTGATTCTAAACCTGCCTTCTGGCACAACACCCATCATAAAATTACCCTTTCTCACCAAATTCCGTCTCCTTCCAACTATCCCACCAGTGGTCTCCTCTGAGAAGAGTCGGCGAGTTGGTTGCGAAAGTGCCCGGGAGCAGGCCCGGTGGGTCTGTTAGGAGTGTGGGTAGTGCCCCGATTCAAACCAAGAGGAGACTGAGCAGGGCGTCTCAGCCGGGGAACAGCAATGTAGGTATGATCTTCAGATGGGTGTCCTGAAGCTCTCATGGCTGCACCTCTTACCCCTGTAATAGTTGTCCCGATGATCAGTTTAGCGTTCTGTCAAGGTGTCTGACAGTTCCTACTAACTATTAGCTTGAGGACAAGGCGATGGTCGGGCGTAGCCTGACTCCCCGCCTGATGGGAGGTCGAAGCGGAAAAGTCTCACGATAAGTCCGCTGCGTGAAAATATAAACCCCTCGAAAGAGGAAATGTGCGCACACACACACACACGCACACACACACATATCCCACCAGTGGTAAACATACCATGATTATTTTTGTGTCAGTATGTATTACAGCTAGATGTTGGAAACAATATTATCGATAATGCGTAAAAGTCGACATATTTGCAGGGCCGGATTTACCACTAGGCCCGGGCCTAGTGCGTAACTTTCATAGGGTGGCACTTTTAGTGAGGATGATATGTGAAGAGTTTTTCATCACTGCTTTTAAAAGTGCCAATATGACGACTAGTATACATTTAAACGGCTTCTTGTATGTGTATTAAACTATTATTGTTCTTGTTAACAGTAATTGTCAAATAACGGCATTACAGTAAAGGTAAATAATCGCTACGCGATTACAATTTTTATATTATACGTTGCGAGAGGATAGAAGAGATTTATATTTTAAATAATGTGATGTTCGATATAGGAAAAGGACTCTAGTTGGTAAGGAAGGATATAAAAGGGGTTCCCGGGGTGTGCCGAGACTCATGGGCCTAGACGCCTAGATGCATGAATCCGGCCCTGCATATTTGAATATGTTTTATAATTAAGTTTCCTTTCACTTGTTCACATTTTAGTTCACAGATTTATTCGGCGACTAATGTGAATTCGTTAAGTATTTGAGGGTAAAAAATAATACACGTTGTTGTGATCCATTAAAATTGGCTTACACTAAGGGCTTCGCTACAGAGGGGAGGTAATAGTGATGAATAAATAAGTGAATATGATCGGTTCTACAAGTTTATATAAAGTTAAATATAAAGCCTACATGATTGTTAGTTCGGAGGGGAGCTGTGTTGACAGAGTGGATTATAATTAACTGGAATGGATTAACTACAGGCCTAATCAGTTCTGACGTTCCTACCTTGTTCATGTTGCCGTAGACTGTGTGGTTGTAGTCGACTAGCGGCGAACGACACGTCTATGGACTCGAACCAGCGACCTTCTCCCTGGCACGGCGGGCTGTTGGAGGCCCATCCTGTTTTCTACGTGACCATAATGAGACAGTCCCGTTTAGCTCGTTACAGTGCCCAATATTGTCGTCCAGTTGGCCTTCTTATCACTTAGGTTTGGAAAGGGGAGGGTGTAACGCCGGCCTACTTGCTTGTTTACGTTTCGGCCACGGCGACACTCGGAACAACGTGACACGATTCAACGCCGTCCAGGCACCAGGCGAAGACGTCTCGTAAGGTGGTCGTCTGGGCCACTGATTTTAATAGATAATTTTTTTGGGCTTTACAACTTGTCGACAAAGAGGTCATTAGAGACGACCACACTCAACTTTATACATACATGGACAGGAACTGGGAAAGGAGTCGGCTATGGCCTGTACTAAGAAACCATCCCAACCAATTTCGGGAAACCGTGGGGAACCGTAATCTCTCTGGCCAGAGCAGTGGATGGGACATTAGTTCTCCCGAAGTTATACACACCGCTCGGCGGTCTGGGCTGACCAAAATGTCTTCAGTAATTCACAGATTTATTCGGCGACACCTTTTATTTCGGAGTTCTGGGCGGCTTGTCTTCTCTCCCTGTCTAATGATCCGTCTGTACTTACGTCTCCCGATTCCAGCCAGTGATTTCAGTGTTAACATACTGATTACTGGATATTTACATTCGCCCCTGCGTTGTGAAATGCCGATGTAACACACACAAGCGTGCGAGGGTTAATGTTCAGGGGAGTGCATGCCTTAAAAAGTTTATATACAGGCATCTTCAAGCCAAAAGCAAATGGGGAGGGTAGTTTCAAACTAGTGTTTTTTTTATTAAGAGATGGACCTGGTAACCGTGCTGTAGCGTGGTACGGAAAGTATTTTTTCATGTATAATTATTAGTTCTGTTTCCAATGCGTTTCCCTACGAAAAGAAGTATCACTTCACACTGTGTCCCTATGGTTTTAAAAATGCCGTCCGCTAATTAAAAACATGATTTCCAAGCTCCTCAAAAGTGCTAAAAATTACTATTACACGTTGCGGTGTCAAACTGGTTGATTTGATACACTTTTTGACTTTAATGCCAAATTGCTTACCAAAGTATTTTTAAATGTCAAATTTTTCCATGCCAAAAGATTAGTCGTGGTGTATATTTAAATAATAAAAACTCAAAAGTTTGTATAATACACCAGGATAGATATATACAGCATAAAATGTGTGTGTGTGTATCATTTCTTCCCAGTAGGTTGGGTGGCTTGATACGCACATGTATTTGAAGCACTGTATCATGTTTTTGTGATTACTGACATCTTGAATGACTCGTTGTCATCTGGGTTATTTCCTATTTCATGGAAATATGCCATCGTAAAACCGCTGGCTAAATGCTCTAATGCAACTGCGTTAGACGATTTTAGGCCAATTAGTATACTCCTTGCCTTATCGAAAGCATTAGAATTCTTGGTACACCAACAGATTTACACATACGTTAACAAAAACAATTTACTTGACAGTCACCAATCTGATTTTCGTATTGGTCACAGTACATCTACTGTACTAGTTGATATTGCAGACGCCATTCGGTTGGCTATAGATAGAAGTCAGGTTACTGCATTAGTTTTGCTATATTTGAGTAAGGCATTTAACATGGTTGATCACGGTATACTTTTGTGGAAACTTAAAACGATTTTTAAATGTTTCGACTAATGCAATACAGTGGTTGCAGTCATATCTCCAAGGCAGCCAATAAATTGTAGTGTTCCCCAATGTAGTGTACTTGGACAATTACTTTTTTCATTATTTATTAATGACATTTCAACGGTACTAATTAAATGCAAACATCATTTATATGCTGATGACCTCCAGTTATATTTATCAGCTTCACCCACACAATTAGGGTCCCTAATTAATTATATATAATGATCTTAAATTACTACACCTATGGTGTGTTAAAAATAAATTGAAACTTAACCCGACGAAGACACAGTGTATATTGTTTGGCAGTCGTAGAATGTTGAACTATTGTCACAATGAGTGTTTTCCTGATTTTTGCTTAGCTGGTGTGAAAATTCCACTGTCGAAAGAGGTGAAAACACTAGGTGTTATTTTCGATTAAACACTTTCTTGGACGAGTCACATAAGCACTATTTGTAGGCTGTCATATGCATCTTTACACACACTATATAGGCTTAAAAATTTTATTCCATTTCATGCTAAGCTAACATTAGTACGGTCACTTATATTCCCCATTTTTGACTATTGTGATGTTGTTTATCGAGACTTGAAACAAGACTTATGGCCGTATTTATAAACCTCTTTCGAATGACAACCAACTGCTGTCCCTATAGAAAAAGCATTGGTGAGCAATTGGTTGTCATTCGAAAGAGGTCTATAGTTTCGGCCCTTAGGAGCCAAATTACAACGCATACAAAATTCTTGCATACGATTTTTATTTAAGTTGAAGTCACGTGATCATGTGTCACCATTTTACGACAAATTAAATTGTCTACGACTAGACGAGCGACGTCATCTACACAGTCTTACACTCGCGTACAAAATTTCCTCGTCATCTATAACAACACCAGATTACTTACGTGCTCGTCTAAAAATATTGGGAAATGATCACAATATTAACACTCGTGCAAAAACGACGACTTATTTAACTATTCCTGCTCACAAAACTCAGGTATATGACAATTCCTTCACTGTTTCTGTTGCAAGAGCTTGGAATAATTTACCTTTGAATATCAGGAACTCGGCAACACTAATCACATTCAAGCGCAATATGACCAAGCATATCAAGACAATTCGCCGTTGTTTCCATCAATTCGAATCACTCACACATTAATAAGGCCTTAACTTTTTCGTTTCTGCATTACATAACATGTTCTATATATTTCTGTCTAGATTTTATTGAATCAATTTTAAAGTAAGATATTTTATTATTGAATCTAGTGGTACTGTCTCAGGTTTGTAAACTTTTCTTCTAATGTACTTAACTGCACAAGTCATTTGTATTATTTATCTCATCCTTGTTTGTTAAATAACTTATAGAAAATGTATGCTGTAAACTGCAAGTATATTCCAGGATTTAGATTAGTTTTCATTTAAGTTTTGTCCAGCTGTCAGCTTATTTTATTTTAACTACGTCAATTTTATATAGTTAGTTACTATTTTCTATTGTTTGTAGTTAGTTTTCAACTCATTTTATTGCTACCTTTGTGCATGTGATATTTGTTTAAAATTTTGTTAAGTGTAAGAGAAGGCATTTTAGCTTTAACTTCGCCAAGAAAATGAAAAACGAAATAAATAAATAAATAAATAAATAAATGCAAGGGTGAAATGGTAGAACATATAATTGAAATGTTCACTACATATTAATTTCTAAGTTGTTAATAAGTACAATCATTGTTATAGTGAACATATTTTACATGCAAAACAACTCGCACAGCAAGCAATTTAATTTTTTTTTTATTTTTACTATATACAAATTTTGACTGCAAAAATAAATAGGCCTATTTAAGTAGCACCTATCAAATGGTCAAACCAATTTTATTGCTTAACAGAATTATATTTTGAAAGGAAATTTTATCAATCCATCTCTCATTTCTTCAGGTGGTGGCAATCGACAGCTCAGTTCATGTGGGTATCCGAAACGCACACCATCAACCTGGGGCCACGTAAATGTGTCTTCACTGTTTTTGTACCTTCGTAACAATTTTACTTACACAGTATTTTAGATGAACCTATCGAATTCTCAGAAACACATAGCCTATATCTTTCCCAACAAACGGTTTTGTTAATTTGTTGCTTTTTTTGCACCATCATTACTAGAGAGTTCACTGATTAGATAATCACGTTCTTGGATTTCTTCATATGACACACATTTTCTGTAACAAAATTCACAAGCGGTTGGTTATGTATAGAGATGGTGAAATTTTGCGAATTCAATGACCTGAATGTTAGAAACAAATATCCTATGCATACTCAAGCCCTGTCTATTCGTTCATTGTCTGTTGTTCCACTGACAAGCAGCTAGTGGACAAATGGTCGGAAGTTGAGCATACATAGGATATTTGATTTTAACATGCAGGTCATTGAATTCGTGAAATTTCACAATCTCTAGTTATGTACTCAAATGTGAGGCTATGTTATTTGTGCAAAATGCTATAAAAATACTGGTATCATAAAACTGCAAGTACGTTATCTTAAGTTTTCTTTAAACATTTATACAAAAACATTAAATGAAATACTGCTATTTGTCGTGATATGTATCAAGTCACCCCACATTACTTACAATATTACATTTTAATTTTTATTAAATTAAGTTCATAAAGTAATATGTTGGTAATTATAAATGATAATCCTAAAGGAATAAAGAAACTTGCCACCAGAAATCCACATTCAGTAATGATATTTTGTAGTTTTCGGAACACAAAGTTTAACACAGTTTGTAAGCGCACCTTTTTTGCACTTTGTTTACATCAGACTCAGTACCAACAACCTCTTCGTATCAAGTAATTTACCTCTTAAAGAAAGTTTGATGTATGCGTAATGTGATTCATATATAACAGCCTGTAAATGAATAATATTACTCTGCAAAATTACTGTGTTTAAAAATGTTTACTAACTGTATCTAGTCACACTGCCGTATCAAGTCACCTCGTTTGACTAGCTGAGAAATATTTACCGTAATCGTAAAACAAAATTATAGAATCCGAATTGTAATTTACCACATACTTTCCAGAAATAAAATAACGTGGCCATCGTTTGAAGTTCCGTTGAAATCACATTCTACGAAAACACTCCACGGTAGTTTAGTCCTTCGCGCCTAGAGGCGATGAGATGTTTGACGCACGTGCTATAATCGACTTATCGCCTTCCCCGTTTCCGTGCCTCGAACGTAAAATGAAGCTAGCGTCCACTAACTCTTAGGTGTTTCTGAACCAAAGCTTTGAATGTAGACCTAGCGCTGTAAAAAATTGTAATGATTTAAGATAAATTGTGACTTACGTGAAAATCATTGTGCTTATTAAAAAAATGTAGGACTACCATTTAAGGCTTCTGTCTCCACGTTTCTTATAAATTAACTTTCGTTGTCTCTAGATAAACTTATTTTGATTTGAATGAACTACAAACCAAATTCCACAAACATTTTGGAAAACCGTAGAAAGTACTATTTATCATTTTGTAAAAAATCTTTCTATATAATAAGCACAGTTATGGGTGCAGCTGCATCCCTTGCACCCACTATTTGTAAAATGACACTAAGAATTTCTTTGTATTTTTAAAAAATATTCTATAAATAACGACAAATTTCATTTGCGGCAATTTAAAAAAAATACAAAGGGGGGTCGTTGTGTGTTTTAAGTCCTTAAGCGTATGGTTCATAATATCAAATTTCATTGTAAATTATTTCACTCAAGTAAGTCAGTTAGGTTTTTGTTATTTTTATGTTCCCATAACTTACAGATCTTGGCTTTGAAATGCCGCAGTGGGAAGACTGTGATAGCTAAAAATGTTTCACAGGTGAAAATGTAGTCTCAAGAAAGTCTATAAAACTAACACTATGTCGTGCCAGTTTAAAATTATGCATTTTGCCTTAACTGATACCAGCGCAGCGGCAGTAGTAGTCCTAAATATCGTAAAAGGATCACATGGAAAAGTACGGCTTTTTAGAAACCGCGAGACGTTTAATCAACGGCGTGAACTGGATAGCAAAATTCAAATTCTTATATATCTATTTTCTATTGTGGGTATACATTTACGGCTTAGGCTAATAGTGTTAGAAGGTATTTATAAATATTAAAATAATAACTAAAAGCGCATAAGTATATTATAAAATCGTGATTACATTTCGGTTTAGAAATAAGAAAATATGAAACTACCCATACAGCAATGTGTTACTGTAGAAGGAACGGTGTTCGTATCGGCGTGAACTGGAATTAAAGAACACGTCTCCTGTTTGTCTTCTGACTTACCTATGTTGTCCTTGTTATTTGGTAATCCCTTGTAAAACTCGTCTATAAGGACGATTGGCTACCTAGCCTGCAGTAGAATACTGTACTTAACGCGGGCAATCGGTCTGTGTGTCTACAGGGGCGGGGTGGCGGTCGTGACTCGCGTGCTCGGCTCTTGTACCTTGTGGTCACGGCTGGTTGCCGCTTCCTGTGCCCGACTGCCCCCCCCCCCCAACCCTCCCCCCTTCCAACCATTTACCTGGCCGTCGTTGAGGCGTGGTACTCTTGTTATTGTTAACTCTTTGTCTTCTGTACTTACGGACAATGTTGTGTCACTGGTAAACAAGGTTTGCTATAGGCTGTCCGCGATAAAGTGTGCACCAGAGATTAGACAAACATAAAGATGGAGCATAACGCACGTGTTAGGACGAGGGGTATGAGGCCTTGAGACGGAAGGGGGAGGAGCCCATCGGCCATATTGGTAACTGATGTTGTTTGTTGCTATAGTAAGGTTATTTCTACTACAAGTTAGAAAGATCAATGTTAAAAGTTTGGCATAAGGAAAATTTAGCGCTAGTATCGCTAATGGGTGCAAACTGACCAATCACAGAGCTTTTCTCAATTTTAAGTTACGTAAAGTTGATAATATAAAACGCGAAATTGGTTTCTTTTCACTTTAAAATTAAGTTAATTGACTTCTGCCGTATCCAAGCCTATTTAAAGTTAATTTTACTACAGTTTCGTATTTTTCTGATCCACATGCGATTGCAGCGAAACTAGTGGCACAAATGTTCCTTGTGCCAAACTCTCCCATAAGAAAACACATTTTCTTTCTAACCTGTAGTAGAATTTACCTTAGCCATAGCAGCATGTATAATGCGGCTGTGGTTTGGCCAACCATAACCTCATTTCTCAATACACATACAGAAACAGCTGATTGCACTCCGCCATATTGCTACCTGATTAAACAAAGTGGGCTTGTCCTCGATATAGTGTATTAGTAGTAGGAAAAGGGGGCTGCGGGCGCACAGGCTTCAGGTTGTGGGCAAGTGGGCAAGGTGATGACGCAATCAACATGGCTGCCGTGACGTCACTGTCCGCCATCTTGGATTACGTCACTGTCCGCCATCTTGAATTACGTAACGTCCGCCATCTTGGATGACATCACATCCGCCATGTTGTTTTTGGATTTTCTTAATTTGACTTTTGATTTTCAAATTTGTTTTTTTTTCGACTCTCACTTGTTTTACGTCATCTGCTACGCAGCCGCCATGTTTGTTTACATCGTCTGCTTGTGACGTCACATTTTTTTCGACTGTCACTTATTTTCGTCTGCCCGTGACGTCATGATTCCAACATTGGCTGCTAGGTGGCACTAGTGTCGCACTTTGTTTTCTCCGTCGTCTGTTAGGCGGCGCTGCAGTCGCCATAATTGTTTTCTCCGTTGTCTGCTAGGCGGCGCTGCTGTCGGGTGCTGGGCGCTGCCATTTTGTTCCATTGTTTACATCTGACATTGGAAGGCAGAGTGCGCTATTGTCGCAGCAGGTAAGGGTCAAGTTCCAAGTGCCTGTGTATGGGCAATTGAACCTTATGATTTTTTTTAAGTTCAAAGTTAACTAAAAAATCCTTTGCTGGATGTGGGACCCGAACCATCCATCTTTGGGTTAGCAGTCATGCGCTCTAGTCAACTACTCTACGAGTGCAGACGTGAAATAGCAAGAGTTTATAAGTTGTATATGTAGTATTAATATATTTTTAAAAACTGCATAGACATACGTATGCCAACTAGTTATTAAATAAAAGTTATGAGTTTTAATTAAAGTTAAAATTGAACTGCTTGTCATGGATATGTCGTAACATTTTTCGCTTATGGTCATTGGTTGTTCTAAAGACATACCTATGCCAACCGGATTTTTAATAAAAGTTATGGGTTTTAATCAAAAGTTAAATTTTTTTTTCTTGACTACTTGGCATGGATACGTCTAATTTATTTCGCTTATCGCCATTGGTTGTTCTAAAGACATACCTATGCCAACTAGTTTTTAAATAAAAGTTATGGGTTTAAATATTTTTTCTTGACTACTTGACATAGATATGTCTAACATTTTTCGCTTATGGTCATTGGTTGTGGTAAAGACATACCTATGCCAACTGGTTTTTAAATAAAAGTTATGGGTTTAAATCAAAAGTTAAAATATTTTTTTTCTTGACTACTTGGCATGGATATTTTTTCCCGCTTATGATCATTGGTTGTGCTAAAGACATACCTATGCCAACTAGTTTTTAAATAAAAGTTATGGGTTTAAATATTTTTTCTTGACTACTTGGCATGGATACGACTAATTTATTTCGCTTATGGTCATTGGTTGTTCTAAAGACATAAATATGCCAACAGGTTTTTAAATAAAAGTTACGGGTTTAAATTAAAGTTAAAATATTTTTTCTTGAACTACTTGGCATGTATGTGTCTTTTTTTTCATTTATAGTCATTGATTGTGCTTAAGACATAGCTATGACAACTGGTTTTTAATAAAAGTCAAAGTATCCGGAAGTATTTATGGTACAGAAGATCTTAAAACTAAGAGGAAACACGCTGTTTGTAAGTTGGATGGGTCATAGGCCTGAATTCAACAACTGGATATCGAAGTCATCTATTATAAAAGAGAAGTAAATTTTGTACTACCAGAAGGTTGCAAGAAATATGTGCGAACATTTTGTATATGTATGACATTGTACAGTATGTTTCAATAAATTTTTTTTAAACATATTATTGGTTTTTCTTATACTAGTACTGCCGCCCAGTATTCAATAAATTTCGTGCGAAGGCATCTATTATGACACGGGCCGGCACCAGCATGCTGGCTCGCTCGAGCTAATTTCAGAATGGTTGGCTAAGTTCAGTGACCGGTGATGCAGCTATGTAACGGAATCGTGCGGCTACCCCTTCCGCGCGCGGCCGAGCCGTATCCCTCCCACCTTGTCAAGAAGCTACAAACCAAAGCAGTTTGACATATGTCTACGAGATTCAAAATGCTGACTCTTATTATGACCGAGAGTAAGTTTATATGACTAAATACGAGTTCTGTCAGTTTTTAAGCATAGTTCCAGATTATTTCTAAACTATTATTCATATGTCTATGAAATTGAAAATGCAGACACTTGTTTGGATACAGAATAAGTTAATATGACTAGATTAACGCTTTGTCAGTTTGTAAGCATAGTCTTCGATTATTTCCAAACTGTTTGCCATATGTATACGAAATTCAAAACGCAAACTCGATTATTACCAAACTACTTGTCATCTGTCTATGAAATTCAAAACGCAAAAAAATATTAAGTACCAGAATAAGTTAATATGAATAGATTAATGCTTTGTCAGTTTGTAATCATTCTTCTCGATTATTAACAAACTATTGTTTTTAAGCATAGTTCTCGATTATTTCCAAACTATTTGTCATATGTCTATGAAATTCAAACGCAAACACATGTTACGTACCAGAATAAGTTAATGTGACTAGATACATGCTTGGTCAGTTTTTAAGCATACTTCTCGATTATTTCCAAACTACTTGTCATCTGTCTATGAAATTCAAAATGCAAGCACATATTGAGTACCAGAACAAGTTAATATGACTAAATACGCCTTCTGTCAGGTTGAAAGCATAGTTCTCGATTATTCACAAACTATTTGACATATGTGTAGGAAATTTATAATGCGGACACGTATTTAAATACAGAATAAGTAGATATTACTAAATATACTTTTTCAAACTATTTTGACATATGTCTATGACATTTAAAATGCAGACGCGTATTTAGATACAGAATAAGTTGGTACGACTGCCTACGCATTCTGTCAGTTCGTAAGTATATCTCTCGATTATTTTCAAACAATTTTGACATATGTCTATAACATTTAAAATACAGACACGTATTTAGATACAGAATAAGTTGCTATGACTGCCTACATAATTCTGTCGGCACTTAAGCATATGTCTCGATTATTTATAGACTATTTGTCACAAGAAAAAGAAATTTAAAATGCTAGAACGTGTTTAGGCTGAGAATAAGTTGGTATGACTAGCTACAACGTCTGTCAGCTCGCGAGTTTACTTCTCGATTATTTCCAAAAAGTATTTGAAATATGTCTATGAAATTTTAAGTGCAGACAAGTATTGAGATACATAATATGTTGGCATGGTCACATACACCTTCTGCGCTTTTTAATGCATATTATACTTAATTATCGATGTTGTTAAATCTCCTACATCTATAAGTTCCTTTCTACGAATTTTTTACAAT
>PNEQ01056207.1:0-24055 GCA_003012365.1 Medauroidea extradentata
AAACACATTTCACCCCTTTTCACCCCCTTAGAGGTCGAATTTCGAAAAATCCCTTCTTAGTGCTCGCCTACGACCTGAAGGGAACCCCCACAAAAAATTTCACGATTCTAGGTCCAGTGGTTTGGGCTGCAGTTTGATATGTCAGTCAGTCAGTCAGTCAGTCAATCAGTCACCTTTCATTTTTATATATATAGATTAAATTGCTTAATGTCTTCATCAAACACAAATTTGAAATAAATAACAATTACTAAACAGGATTAGAAATTGAGCCATTTTTGTACTCTATTAACATGCCGAGCTCAATTTATACAAGACACGTACTCAATTGTCACCAACCTAGTCATAATAATATATTCTTTCATTTTGATATGCACAAGTCGCATGTCATACGTTATTAATAGTGAACCAAGGTATAAAAATGCATTGTTGCAGATTTTATTTCAGTTAACTGTTTTTATGTCTTTCATATGTAATTCATTTTTGTGTTACAGGTAGCAGAATATCCTATGGGTGGAAAAAATGAGGATACTGTGCCGCAGGTGGCACACTATAGCACCACATGCAATCAGTCCGAAACATTGGCAGGTGATCCTGTAAAACTTACTCCTCTGAAGACGACTACTGGAGAGTCCTGTTTTGATGTTTTGTTTAACAGAAGAGAGATGTCCCCTAGTACTTCAACAAACACATCAATTGATGCCCAGTATATTGAGTATTCCAACGTACTTCACCAAAATCAATATATCACTTCATGCCCATACAGCGATGTAGAGCTAGGTTCAGTACAAACATTAAATGCTATAGACAATCATGTTGTATAGATCAGTTCAGTCACTGCTGAAACAATATCCGATAGTGTCCCTCCCACGAAAACTGCCAGCTCTCTCAGCAACATAAAGACATTACAATAAGTGCCGTTAACATTCCAACAATTACTCATACTTCTTCAAACAATTCTGATGATATTACTGTATCACCAAATACGGTAGTTTCAGCACAAACATTTAATGATGACTATCGTGTTGTAGAGATTCATCCAGCCACATCCGAAACAATATTTGATAGTGCCTCACTCATGAATGCAGTCACCTTTATTAATTCCCTAGTAGATGCAAATGTAAGTGCCAGTGAAATGCCAACAATTGCTCTTGCATCTACAAATAATTCCTCAAATGTTAAAGTGTCACCCGACACTGAAGAACAACAAAGTACTTTACCAAGAGAACGTGTGCAGACCGAAAAAAGGAAGGAAACGGAAAATACCTGACCAAAGTAGAGATAGGTACTAGACATAAATGATGCCAGCTAAACCAACCATATGTTAGTTTCGTAGTGTTGTTGACCCAAAAGAATTTCATGACTTCCATTGCAAGGATAAGTGCAATGAAAAAATAAGAATAACTGAAAGAAGAAGGGAATTTGACACATTTTAGAATCTCGAATCATATCAAGCGAAAGCACTTTACTTGTCTAGCAAAGTGGCAATAGCCGAAGTGAAGCGGAAAAGGTTCAAAGGACAAAGCAGAAGAACATGCACCAAAATGTACACTTTGGCAGGTATCCAAGTCTGTAAACTGTTTTTTACCCACGCACTTAGAATATCTTGGGATAGAATCAACGGCTGTTTGAAGAAAACACAAAGCAGGCAAATTATCAAGGACAACAGGGGGAAATCTGGTGGAGTTAATAAACTGAATGAAGGCAAAGCAAATGAAGTGATCAGCCACATAAACAGATTTCCCAGGTATAAGTCACATTATTGCAGGGCACAGACCAGTAGCGACTTTCTCCCACAGCATATCACCATTCAGGTCATGTATGACCTCTACAAAGATGAAAATGTGGAACCTGTGTCACTTTCGTTTTACAAGATATTCTATTCTAAATCCAATTTACGGCGCAAAGCACTGAAAAAGGACACGTGTAATGTTGTGACACCCTGAATACAGAGCTGAAAGATCATGAAGCACCTGACCTAAGGCAAAAGCTGGAGGTCCATCAGGAGACAGCAAAAATGGCACGTGCTGAGATGAAAAATGATATGAAGCATGCTACAGAGTCCACAGATTTGGCGGTTCTGACTTTCAACCTTCAGCGAACTCTACCTTTACCACGAATCTCTACCAACATTGTTTTTTACAAACAGCAATTGTGGCTCTACAACTGTGGGATTCACGATGGGAGTTCAAAGAAAGGCTACTGCTATGTCTGGGAGGAAGGGCAGGCTGGTCGTGGAGCACAAGAAGTAGGCTAGTGTCTTCGAAAACATGTGATGGAACTGCCCGAAGGAAAGAAACATTAATACTTTGGTCAGATTTCTGCGGAGGACAAAATAGGAACATAAAGCTAGTTCTCATGATGACAGCGGTCTTAGCATCACACCCAACATTAGAAACAGTGGAAATGAAATTTCTAATACCTTGGTACAGTTTTTTGCCCAATGACAACAAATTTGGAGACATTGAGTGTGCTTTGAAGCTGCAGCAACAATTGTACACCCCTGGTGATTATATATAAGTAATGAGAAACTGTCGCAGCGAAAACAAACTGACCATAATCGAGATGAGGAATGAGGATTTTGTGGGACCTGCTTGTTTGGAAAGAAAATCACGAACAGAAAGAAGGACATTGAAGGTAAAGGTGTAAGTTGGCTGAAAAAAAGAAATATTGAAATTGAGAAAAGTAAACCATATTCTCTTGTTTTAAAAATGTCCTTTAACAGCGTAGGTCAAGAAGTATGCTTGAAAAAAAGAAATTTCTACACGTCTTGGTGCTCGAGATGTGAGTGGTGATCATCTAGTACCATTGTGGCCTAATGGCAAGGCAATGTCTGCACCAAAATTAAGTGATCTCAAAAGTATGATGCATCTCATCCCAAGTGACTGCAGAGATTTCTATGATAAACTTTACACTAGTGGTGAAACTTATGACGATATTGATGGTTTTGGTGAAAGCCTGGATTTCACATTACAAAATGAGAGCGTATAAAGAACACTGAACTTTCAGTATTTACTCATTGGAGTTCATTTATTACATCATTTTATTTTGATGTCATTGTGTATATCTTACGAGATATAAATTGGTGAACCTGTAAATACATTATTTTTTAACACTATTAATGGCCTCCATTATAGTATTAATAATATCTCTTATACTGTTGTTTGCAAACTACAACAATGTTACGGAATCATTCAGTGGTAAATGTAGATAACTTGTTCCATAACACAATCTATAATATTTTGCATCAACAAGCTAACTACCACGTATTGATGCTTAGCTGCTTGATGCACATCTTTAACTACATAATCGCGATTTGGTTAAGTGACATTAAAGAAAATCAACTAAACTATTTTCATTTATAGATTTTATTGTGAATAATTTACACATGGATGCAGAGATACAGTACTGTACCAAGTATCGACTTGATAGAACTAAAATATTTCATGTTGGCCTGTTTCTAAGCGTAAAACCTTTGAACCAATTTTACTCAAAACTGTCAATTGTAGCTTAGCTGGTTGATTCATAACGCCGTCCATGTAAAAGGAAAGTTTGTTGTTTCAAGTGTGTTCGTAAATGTCGATCTTTAGAATAAAATGTTTCAGAAGAATGAGAACTATGGAATTAAAGGCTTCAATGTAAATGTCTATACTGAACTATTAAGCTAAGCTGAAACGTTTGATCAGTAGAAGCTATATTAGTTCCAGAACATAAGCTGTTTTGTGTTCAGTACGAACATTACAATGTTGTTAGCACTTCAATTTGCTTACTGTGTATTATATTCACTGTAATCCCCGAGATTTAACTGCAATCCAGTAGACATAAAACTACAAAGAGCAGACAGTTCTTATAGCTTAATAAGTTAAACTGTAGCATATCGTCATCTGTTTAAATTAGGGTCTTGTGATTATGATAAAGTAGTCTTTTCATCTACCATTGAACTATATGATCTAGTCGAGGCACTCAAAATCTGTAGTATTATGTGCTACATTATTGTGTGTTTTTTCCTATGTTACTACCTATACAATTTTGAATCCAAGCATGTGGTTGTGTTCATACTATATTCATGGTTAAAACAGTACAGTAACAACTTATTTGTAAGAAACCATGATTCCATTTTCAGAACAGCAGTTCTTACATTCTCCCGAAGCTGGTTGATATTGTGTGTCATTAGAAATAACGTATCATTGACAAACATTACTGCATCACCATGAGGTTAGCATGGAGCATAAAGGGAAGACATTGGTGTAAATTAGAAATAATATGGGACACAAATTGACCCTAGAAGATCACCAATAGTAACATTCACAGTAGAAGATAGTTAGGTGATGCTATGATTTTTGTTACTGAGTTGAGTTTGTCTAGTAAACTAGGTTCTGTTTTTTTTTTTTAATACTGTTTTTTGTATTTCTAATACCATAGGCTACTTGTAGATTTTTTGTAAGAGGATGTTGTGGTTAATGTTGAAATTGTTGGCAGTGTGGAATTCTGGATGACGTGTGTATGTTTCAAAATACAAACTCATTATACAAGTTTTTAAACAGAAGTATATTTTAATTTTTCTGATCAGCTACATCCAATGTTATCTTCTCTTCTTTTTTTTATACAAGTTTTTAAACAGAAGTATATTTTAATTTTTCTGATCAGCTACATCCAATGTTTTCTTCTCTTCTTTTTTTTTTTAAACAACAAGCAAACTATTAACAACTGCAATATAGAGAAATATATTGAGTGTACAAAATTACTTTCAACACTCCCTCATAATTTTTACAATATCATACTACTTTCTTTAGTTTATAGGATACAAGAAATGTTTTAAAATTTAAAATTTTTAACGGTCAGAGCTTTTGTTAGAACGACAGCAACTTAATTTTCTGATGAACAGTATTTAACAATTACAAGTCCTACAGAAAATATTTCATTGCCAAAATGGTGGCGAACATCAATGTGCTTCGTTCTTTTATTAATGATCCCATTTTTTATGATGTGAATAGCACTCTGGTTGTCTACATTAAGAAAGGCATTGATTTTTATTATTGAGCAATTCTTCAATTAATGTCTTCAAGTATAGAAGTTCCTGACAACATTCTGCAGCACTGATGAGTTCACTTTCTGCATTAGACATAGCTACATTACGTTGTTTTTTTGGAACTCCAACAAATAGGTCCTCTACAGAACACATAACATACCCACTTGTACTTCTTGTTTCCGTATCTCCTGCGATATCTGAGTGGCAAAAGCATTCAAAGAAAGATCTTCCGTAGCTTCAAAGTTTATTGCTGAAGTTGGGTCTCCTACTAAATATTTCAAAATTCTTTTAACAATTTTTTATTTACATCTTCAGAGCGACATGTTTCTACATATCGGCTTGAATGGTTCACAGCATATGCTATGTCTGGTCAAGTTTTACACGGAAGTACAGAAGATTACCAACTGCTTCTCTATATGGATAATTTGATGTTATCTGAGTCTTCTGTTTTCCATTGTACAATATTATAGGTGTTGATACTGCGTTTGCATTAGACATGTTGTACTTCTCGAGAATAGAAGTGACATGTTCCTTCTGATGAATTTTTAAGCTATTCCCTGTTTTTTCGAGTTCCAAGCCAAGAAATTTACTGGGATTTTCATTCGAAAAGTCATCTCAAATTATTCTTCCAGAATCTTGATTACGAGTTTGATTTTTATTTCATCATTGGCTATGATAAAACCGTCATCTACATGTATTGCTAATATTAAGGTTGAATCATCATTTTTACATATACACTTGTCAGAAACAATTTGTCGCAAACCACACTTTCTTTAAATATCAGTGAATCTTAAGTTCCATCTAAGAGGTGCTTGTTTAAGGCCATATAATGCCTTCTTCAAAATCTGAATGCCTTCTTCCTCTTCAAATCCTTCTGGAGGATACATGTAAATTTCATCATTGAGTTCTCCATACAGAAATGTTGTCTTGATGTCAAATTGTACTGTATCATATCTACTTGCCAGAGCAAAGAGCACACGGAGTGCATTATTACACACCACAGGATTACATGTTTCGTAAAATCTTCTCCACACTTTGTTCACAGCCTCGTATAACTAGTTGAGCTTTATGTATAACATTCTCTTTTTTCTTAAATACCCATCGACTTGAAAGTGGTATTTATGTTAGAACTGTCAGTTTTTTTCCAAGTTTGATTTTTAATAAGCGAGTCCTTTTCCTCTTTTGTTGCTTTTAACCAGTTTGTTTTTCCTGTACCTGTGACAGCTTCTGTGTAGGTTAGCAACACATAATCATCGTAGGGTATCAGTTTCACTTTGTTCTTGGATGTTATTGTCTTTTTCAATAGTTTCTTCTGGGTTTCTGGAAATTTTTAAGTTGAATATTTTCTCGATTTTCTCCAACTTCTTTGTCTTGAATATTTTCGTCTTGAACCTTTTTATTTTTTCTTGTTTTTCTTTCAGGTTTTCATTTTTACTCTGCCCTTCTGCATCATGAAATTTTGTTACGTTCGAGTCTTTTCAAAAATTGAGACATCTCTAGATATTATTCGTATTTTATTTTAATCCCATAGTCGATATCTATTTGATGAGTATCCGACCATTATAAGTTTATTGCATCTTTTTCCAGGTTTTCCAAATTTTTCAAGTTTCTTGGCGTGTGCTATGGAGCCAAATAATCTTATGTTTGAAAGATCGGGCTTCTCAGTATACCACAATTGGGCTGGAGTATTTTCAACCGTTACTGATGGACTTCTGTTAGTCAAGTATGCTGCTGCAAGTAAGGCTTCACCCAAGAATTCTTTAGAAAGGCCAGAATCAAATTATAAAGGTATTGTCTTTTCTGTGAGTTTTCTGTTCACTCTTTCAGCTCGTCCATTAAGCTGTGGAGTTCTTGTAATAGAATAATCTAAAACAATTCCTTTCTTAGCACACCAACATTAAAATTCATTACTAGTATATTCTCCTCCGTTGTCGCATCTAATTTTTGACACTCTGGTTTCCCAATTGGCATATATACTCTTTTAGTTTACTTGGGACTTCAAATAGGTTTTCAATTTGAAAAACCATCAGAAAATATGTAAAGTCATCTAGGCAAGTTAGGAAATATTTTTGTTGTCCCATGTTTTCGTTTCAACACTGCAAAAATCTGTGTGGATAATCTCAAGTGGTCTCTTAGTTCTATTACGATCATTGTTGAATGGTGTTCTTCCCTGTTTTGATTTTACACATATTGTACAGTTTCTGTCGAAATACACAAAATAATTTTCTTTCAGTTTGTTGTCAAAATAAATTTGTTAAGTTATTTCGTATTATTTACACCACCAGTATGACCCATTCTCCTATGCCAGATAAGGGCATCTTCATTTGCTTCCCCAAAAAATGCTTCATCAATATTTCTCAAATGTACCTTGTACAGACCCCCTTCTGTTTTTAATACAATAAAGATATTCACGCCGTCTTTGTATATTGAGACTTTGTCGGCAAACATAACTTGACCTCCATTATCAGTAATAGAACTGACACTAAGCAAGTTTTGACTTAAATCGGGAACAAAAAGAATATTTTGTAAAGAACACTCATCTGCTACAATTTTTCCAATCCTTTTGGCCTTTATTATAGTGTCTGACTTTGCTTAGCCTATATTTCTGCAAATGTCATTCTTATTTTTCAAAACTGTATCATTATTAATCATGTAAGTTGTGCATCCAGAATCAACGACCCACCCAGTAACATTTTTATTTAATAAATAAATTATTTGAACTTTTCTGCGTTATGAACGCAACATGTGATTTAACTGGTTTGTAATTATTTCTGTTTGTTCCAAAAAAAAAAAACAATTACTTTCAGGATGATTAGTCTTTATGCAAAATTTACATGTGTACTGCATTTTGTTTTTACAGTCTTTTGCAACGTAACTGGTCGATTTACATATAAAACATTCGCGGGGTTGACTTAAGGTGAAAGGGGAAACGCGACTGGTGTGAATTAAATCCGTGATGCGGCATTTGCATGCACTATTTCATAAAGTTTGCGTGCGGAAGTCAACTCCATTTCCCCTACTGTATTACTTGACTGAAGCGTAGTCTGGCCAGGCGTGCTGGCCTTGCCATGGGAGAAGCTCATATCATGTTACACGTTATCAAAGGCTGCAGGGAAGATTTCTATTTCACAGCGGCATACTTCCCGTGGCTTATAAGATATATATGGTAAATTTGTTAATGGTACTTATGAAACACAAAGCAATTAAACTCAGCCAACTAACTTTTCCAAGGAACAAAAATTAGATAGGGCAGATCTACATACAGCTACTCACATTCTTAATTTACTGTATACTGTTAGATACACTAAGTTTCATAAATTTACTGTCTTACACTGTAAGCGTAGAGCCATCATTTCTTCACCAGCGACGATTTACTTTTACTACAAAGACGATTTCAAATCAAGGAGGCAAAAGAATGTGATCACCTACTTTTTTCTTGTATAACGCACACAATCGATGAAGAGCGTTTAATAGTTTAGTAACTATATGTTTTTCCGTAACACTCTGCAACGCATTTCGCGGACTGGGAAGTTGCGGCCCATAAATTTAATTTATGTAGTTTTGTAGGAGTTAATTTTTTTTTAACAAGTACGGAAAACTCTTAGTCTCATAGTCACCACCCTTGTTATCCTTGGCAAAAGGAACGCGTGTTCTCTTTTTTGATATAAGATATTCATAGGAAAACGTATTCAACATAGGGACTGCATATAATTTGAGGGCCTTCGAGGCATTACATACGCCCGGCAGTCGCACTCGCTGTTCAATAAGTACGAAAAATTATAACAATTTCTGTCTTCAGAAAAATTTAAGCAACACAATTAAAACAATTTTTAACAAGATGGTCAGAACGACTTTACAATATCGGTTTAAATTTTTTTAAAACTTGATTACATAATTAAAGAGCTACTGTAAAATTATGGAAATCATTAGTTTGACAGGGCGATTTCTTTTACCCAACAAAAATGTTTTCTTCGAAGACAAATATACATATTACGTTTACAAACTCATTTTCTTAGGTCAATTTAATCTTCATGAGTCAATTTTCATACATTCAACAGAATTTCAGCTTTCGGAAACATAAGTTTGGTAGTTTGGACAAAGGTTTCAGTGGCATGTTTAAACAAATTTGTGAAACTTGGGTTTTGAGTACCACTGTTCCGCCACCTTATGATGGTGGTAAATACTGAGAGTTAAAATATAACGTATTGGGAAATGAAAGGTAATAAACATTTAGTAAAATTTATTATGTAATATTTAGTAAATGTTGACTTAACTGTGGTGTATTAATATCATTTTGTATAAAACTCTTTGAAAGGTAAATATTAATAGGAGTGCCAATATAGTATGATGTTCTTGAGCAATAAAGTGGAAATGTATGCTGTTTTTGCTAGTAAATTGTAGTCTCAATATGATCACTGCAAATCCGAAACCTCGGATTGGTCAACCTTTTAGGGCCCCCATAAATTTTCAGTTATTATTTGTGTAACTCATGCCAAATTTCGGCTATATACATACTTTAACAACAAACGTAAAATTACTTATTTGCTTTAAATTTTTGGCCTGAAGAAGTTCTTATGATAGATAGAAAGAAACGTTACAGAGACAATTATTGTCTAAGGTGAAAATAAATATTTGCCAAAGTTCATTAAATAAATCTGTTTGTGATGCAATAAATTATCTTGTATTATTTCATTCTTCTATACAAAATTACAGTAAAAGTATCAATGTTAAGAACTAAACTCTTATTTTAATAGATATTAGAGACCATTACTGCCTATTGTCGTTGTTTTGGATCTGTGGCCATCCTCGAGAGCTAACCTATAATTCAGTTTCAATTATTCTGTATGGCCAAGTAATAAATAATTATATTGTTATTAATTTAACCCAATGTTTTAAGACTTAATGTTTCATGAAAGCAACCCATTAGAACAGTACGTAACTAAATATTGTGACGAAGCTGGAAATTGATTTTTTGTTACTATGCAGGATAATTGTTTTTTCTTCAGATACGCGAGTCTTTTTGTTTTAATTGGTTGTTTTATACAGGTATAAGTTTTTTTTTTGGTAATTAGGGCTACGTTTTTGGAAGTTTGTCAGGTAAATTCTGTACAGTAACTTATTCTGTGTTTCGGTTCTGCAGTATGGGCACTGGTGAAGCTGCGTGGTGGGAATGTTACAGCTCGAGGCGACCGGATATGGATACGAGAAATGTTGTGTGCGCATTCCAACACATCTGGCCGGCCGACTCGGGATCTGCATGTTTACCGCAAATGTTTAATTAGTGTGCATCCTGGGCTTGTTTAAAGTTTTACCGTTTCCTGCGAGCTTAGTGCTAATCTAGGTATCGTGTGCAGCAATTTTTTCCCGTGGTTTCGCTCGCTGATGTCGCTGCAGCTTTAGGAGAGAGAGGAATTTTCGCTGCGTGGTTTTCTGCATGGCGCTTGGGGATTGGCCGATGTGCACGTGACGGGCGAGGTAGAGAGAAGGGAGGGAAGTGCTGGAGGAGGGAGACGGACTGTTGTTGGAGAGAATTTTCATGATGGCGGCGAGACAAGAGGACGTATAGCGTGGTGTATCTGCTTCTGTCAGCTGGCGGAGGACCAGCCTAGCATCATGGGTTAAGTTAAAGTTTTGTTTGTTTTTTTGCTTGCTCCAGGATAAAGTAGAGGTGGTTCTACCCACGTAGTTTTTTTATAAGCATGTAGTTGTGAGAGTGTTCGTTGTTGGCTCGTGGCAGAGAGTAGTGTCGTAGCTTCGGAAGTGATCAGACCGTCAG
The DNA here is from genome assembly GCA_003012365.1 of Medauroidea extradentata. NCBI lineage: Eukaryota > Metazoa > Arthropoda > Insecta > Phasmatodea > Phasmatidae > Medauroidea > Medauroidea extradentata. Next base: position 10,803 of record PNEQ01056207.1, read on the forward strand.
CCTGGAGTGCCAGGTAACGTAGCCATGTAGTCCTAGTGATACTTAGACAGTTTTTTTTTATTTGCTCGGGTTAGGACTTTATTGCGGTTAAACAACTTTTGCTTCTAGGTTGGTCTTTTTTTTTTTTTTTTTAATTATAAATTCCAAGCTTTGGCGCATCTGTTGTAATGATTTCGATTCTCCGTTGCTTCACTAACAGAAACCAGTCGTCAGTTTTTAATTGTCTTTTGTTTGCAGTTAACCTCTTCAAGGTGTAAGAAATTTTAACAAGGTATTGTATTGCTATTATTTTAGATTAAGTCCAATGTAACTATGTTTATTATTATTTTTTTTTAGTTTTTTTTAAGAGGATTTTTTTAAAATTAATTTTTAAAGTTTGTTTCGATTTCGCGATTTACTCTTGGCTAGACCCTACCTCAAGACCAGGACTGTCCTGAGTCTCTATGGTATTTCGGTAATTGTATCAGTTGATTTTGAGCTATTTGTAACTAATTCTTACCTTGTGTTGGTTTGTCTACATTGTGTCTTCAACGTGGTGAAGCCCTCGTAGCGAGGATGATATATGGTTAATTTATGTTTGGTCTATTCTAATGCTGGATAGCCGGGTGAGAAGTACCCTGAGATTTTAAGATCACTATGGATTTTATTTTTTTTTTGATGTCTACTGCTGTTAAATTAAAAAAAGGGAACATTTAAAAAGTGGTATTTTCAAAGAAAAGTTGTAACATTATTTTTTCTTGTTTCTTAACTTTATATGGAACTGACCTCCCTGTCATGAAGCCCCGTAGAGTAGAGCAGTGGTAGTTTGTAGAAATGATCTTCGTGTTTTGACATGTTTATTGGGTCCATAGCCACGAGCCTATAGTTTGAATTATTTTTTTTAGTATGTCTGAGTGGTCCCATAAAAAGGAAAACGTTTCCTGTTCTCTTGTTTTCTAAGTGAGTTTTACAACCCCCCCCCCCCCCCAACTTCTTCTTGTCTTCTCTACTTAATAAATGTGTTTAAGTCTGAAATAGTTTAGCTGGGTTCGGTGTCGACCAACCTACATATTTCTGTAGTTTTCTTCCTACCACACGGGTGGTACAGAACACTACAGTGCGATATTGTAGGCACCTGGTGGAGGCTTTTGTCAGTTAGTTATTTTTACAGTGAGTTTTGGTAGAGGTTGCACTTGTGTGGGTAACTCAGTAATTTCTTTTCATGATTGCTATGAGTAGTGTGTGTGATACTCATCTGGTGCTCCTCTGGGGAAGGTCATTCTTCCCCGAGGAATGAATTGTTTCTACAGCTGTACGCTGTTGGGAGTTGTTTTTCCTTACTTCCTTTCTTATTATTTCTTCTTTTTTTTTTTTTTAAACTTCATCACAGTTGGTGTTAGGCGCCGGTTATTGTTGTTTGAGGTGATTGGTTTACATTGTCACCTTGGTTTGGATAAACTGACTTTTTTTTTTTTATTGCCATTTTATCTGACACTTGGGGCAGGCAAGCTTTTCCCTCAAAAGCAATAGTAAGGGGTTATATTCTTTTTATGGGCTCGATCAGACAAGTGTTTTGGTGTGTTTTGATTTAGTAGTTTAGCAAGACCTTACATACTTTGTAGGTGTTGCTGCTTAGACATAACTTAGTAGTTAAGTATTAAAAAGTGTGTTGTTGTGACAACTTCGAACAGTTGTGTTGGGTTTGGATTTTGCTTTATTTTGGGCATTTAGAGAAATAGTAGGGTAGTTCTAAACAGATCTGTTCCAGTTTAGGCTAAGAATGTTAATAAATAGGGTGGCCATGCGAACAAATGTTTCCAGAGCGGAAACTGCGTAGTCACGGTAAGCACAAGGAGAAACATTTTGTTATTGAAATTGAGGTAGGAAGTGAGACTTCTGAGGACAGTTCAGACACTGACCCAGAGTCTGTGGGTGTTCCTGTGACCAAAGGGGTTGAAGGGTCAATTGACCCTGCAGTGAACACAGTAGGGGAGCAGAATACTAGCAGCGATTCTGTGGAAACTGTAATTGACAGGCACGAGAGTATAGAAATGGAATCCAGTAGGTTTTTTATTGACCCTGGATTTTTCTTCGGAAAAAGTTCAGAGGATGTCAGTGAGTACATCAGAAATTTTAAGCGTGCTGCAGTAGTAAATAACTGGGATGATAAGAAATGCATGACATTCCTGCCTAGTTTTTTGAAAGGTGCTGCTGCTCGTTGGTATGACAGTTTGGGTACCAAGGCGGCAGATATAACATCTTTCGAAATTTTGACCACAGCATTGAAATCTGCCTTTATAAGAGTGGGAGAAGCAGAAGACTTGGAAATGCATCTGCGAATTAGGATACAGGGCACAGATGAAAGTTTTGAGGAATTTATTTATGACATGCTCAGCATGTGTAATAAATTAAATGCGGACATGTCAGAATCTAATAAGATTAGATACATTTTGAGGGGACTTAGGCCAACCAGTGTAGAAAAAGTTATGATGTTAGAAAATAAAACTGTTGACCAGCTGCTACAAGATTTGTGAAATATTGAGGCAGGCATGTATTATGCCAGAAATAGGCACGCAATGGTTCTGGATAGACCCAGACCGTCTGAGGCTAAAGCTCAGATCGCTCAGGATCCTAGGGAACACTCGGCTGTAGGCCGTGATGAATTAGGTCAGCTTCGAAAGAGCTTGGAAGTCCTGGGCAAACAAATGCAAGAAATGGTAGGGTAAATGAAGGCCCTAAAGACATCAAAACTGCCTCCTAAGTCAGTTTTTACTCCTCATCCTGATGCATGTGCTGGTGCAAAAGAGACACATGGGCAACCTAGGTATACTCCTGGGGGAACCACAGTCTAGTGTTATGAGACCTCAGCGAACACAGGATGGCAGGTCTATTTGCTATGGTTGTGGTAAAGCGAGCCATATTAGGAAGTTTTGTACACGAAACCCATGGCCAGTAAGGAAAGAAGGTGAGAACCAGGAAAACTAAAAAAGGTGAACATTGTCAGAGGTGATGGTTTGCCTGGTAAGTTAAAAATTCCCCTCTCAGTGGACTCAGGGGTTGTGAGTCTGACTACCACTCTGTTTGGTAATTTAACATAGATTTTTGTGGATAGTGGAGCGGCTGTACCTCTAGTGGATGACAGACTTATTCCTAGGAAATATTGGAGGGAAGCTGAGCCTAGAATATTTTCTGGTGTGTCTGGACAGAATCAGACAATTGCACACACACCCTGTCGGTGTAGTCAAAGCCCCAGTAAATAGCATTATATTGGGTTGTGACTTTTTGCAGAAATTTCAGGCACACCTAACTTTTAATGAGAAAGGGCGACATAGTTTGTAGTTAAATTACCCTCAAAAAGGGGTACGAGGAATTTCACCTCCGGTAAGGGAGGTTAGGTCAGAAAACAAACTACCTAGGCATGAACAGCATAACACACATTCAGAGAGTGAACAAACTCCTTTGATTACCGAACCAGTAGAGGAAGAACCTAACTTAAGGCTAGGTTATGTTACAGTAAAATGCCATGTTAGGTTAGACCCTCGTATGCATCAGTTAATTGAATTTGAAGTAAATGATGCAAATTTACCAGATAATGTGTTGGAACCTTTAGACATCCCTTAAGAAAAATTTTCTGTTTTAGTACCGTTTAGTGTCTTGTGTGTTAAGAAACAAAGGCATCTCTGGGTAACCAATGTAGCAAACCATGAGATAAATTTACCTAAAGGGATGAAATTAGGCACTTTGAAGATATGGTCACAAATTCCCCAGTAAAATAAGTATCAGCTGTTCCAGTTGAGTTAAATAGTGATTTCGATGAGACAAAACTTGATATAAATCCTAACCTACTTCCTGAAAATAAGTTGAAACTCAAAGAATTGTTGAGAAAATACACACATTGTTTTAGCTGGGACTCTAGTCAGTTGGAGAGGACTAAGGAGCAAGTAGCCACCATAGATACCAGTGATAGCCCACCAGTTACCTCAGTACCTTATAGAGTGTCACCTGGAGAATGGGAGGTAATACATGATATCGTTGAAGAACACATAAGGAATGGTGTGGTCAGGCCTTGTAGCACGAGTTGGTGTTCACCGGTGGTGTTAGTGAGAAAAAAAGACGGAGGACACTGCCTTTGTGTGGATTATCGCAGGCTGAACATTTTACTGAAGGATGATAAGTACCCCCTGCCCCGTATTGATGATTTCCTCAGTTATCTCACTGGGGCTAAGTATTTCAGTCATCTGGACATGAACTCAGGATACCACCAGTTAAGGGTAGCGGAAAGAGACCAGGAGACAACATCTTTCATTACCCCAGAAGGAACCTTCTGCTTCCAAACATTACCTTTTGGCTTAAAGACAGCCCCTTCAATTTTCCAGAGGTACATGGATAAAACGTTGTCTGGGTTAAAGTGGAGATCCTGTCTAGTTTACCTTGATGACATCTTACTAGCAGGGGACACATTCGGTCAACATCTGGACAGATTAGAACAGGTTTTGAAATGCTTGGAAAAAGCTAACCTAACCTTAAAACCTTCAAAATGCACTTTTGGATATGAGGAGACAGGGGTGTTGGGGCATTTAGTAAACAGTTCTGGAATAAAACCCCACCCTAACAAAGTAAAAGCAGTGCAAAATTTACCAAAACCTACAGATCCTCTTGGTATCAGAAGCTATTTAGGTCTAGCATCTTTTTATCGTAAATTTATTGAAAATTTTTCACAAATAGCAAAACCCTTGTCCAGTCTATTAAAGAAAAATCAGAAGTTTGTTTGGGGCGAGGCACAGGAAAAAGATTTTCAGTCCCTTAAGGACAAATTAACCTCATCCCCTACCTTAGTTCATTTTCAAGAAGGAGACCCCATTGAAATATATAGGTACTGATGCAAGTACACAGGGCATAGGAACTATTATTATGCAAAAGCGCAAAGGAAAGTTGCATCCTGTGGCTTACATCAGTAGAACTTTGACACCAGCAGAATCTAGGTATCCTATAACCCATTTAGAATGTCTTGTACTTGTGTATGCTTTAGACTAATTTAGGCCTTATATCTATTTGAAACCTTTTGTCGTGGTAACAGACCATCATAGCTTGTGTTATATGGACAAGCTGAAAATGAATGCGCATAGCACAGGAAGGATTACATGCTGGGCTTTAAAAATGATGGAGTATTCCTTTGAAATTAAATATTCTAGTGGGATAAAGCATGCGCATGTAGACAGTTTGAGTAGGAATGCAGTAGATGTTGCTACTGACAAAGACGAAGAGGAAAGCCTCGAGTTACCAGTATTTTCCCTTCCTGGGTTAGATATAGCTAAGATGCAAAGAAATGATTCCATGTTATTCCCTATTATCAGTGAAATTGAAATACTTTCGGGTACAGACTCAAAACTGAGTAGATTAGCTAAAAAATTTTTACCTAAAAGAAGGAATTTTGTATAAGTTAAATACGAGACCGGATGGTAGGCAAAAACTCCTCGTTGTCCCTGATAAGCTGAAAGGTGAAATTTTAAGTGAATGTCACAATAATCCCTTAGTGGGAGGACATTTGGGCTTGGCTAAGACAATTGACAAAATTAGACGTAGGTATTACTGGAGTGGGCTGTATAATGATGTGGAGGCCTACACAAGAACTTTTGTAGACTGCCAGACTAAGAAGCCTGCTGGGTTGTTACAACCCTTCGACAGGGTAGGAACTGATCTATTAGGCCCCTTTCCTAAGACCACCAATGAAAACAAGTATATAATTACTTGCATTACAAGGTGGGCAGAGACTCGAGCAGTACCTGCAAGAACTGCCCAGGAAGTAGCACAGTTCCTGTTAGAAAATGTGATCTGTAGACATTCTTCACCCAACTCCATCCTGAGTGATAGGGGTCAGGTATTCAGTTCCGCAGTAGTGCGTGAACTGTTACGCCTCATGGATATCCAGGGGACTATGACCTCTGGGTATCACCCTCAAACAAATGGGGCTGTCGAACGCTTTCATGCCACCTTCACCTGCATGATGTCTCATTACGTTTCTGCAAACCAGAGAAACTGGGACATGAGCCTACCCCTCGTAACTTTTGCGTATAATATTAATTGTCAAGAAAGCACAGGCTTTAGCCCTTTTCTTTTATTATATGGCAGGGAGCCTGTCATTCCATCTGAGGTGAGCCTGAATTTGAAAGTACAAGAGGACAAGAGTAAGCAGCTACGAAGAACGTAGGAAGCCCTCCAGAGACGAGCTATCGAGAACCTGAGGAAGCAGCAGGACAAGGCGAAGCGGCTATTGGTCCTCACCTTAGAATTGTTGAGTATAGTCCGGGGCAAGAAGTACTTGTTTTTACACCCCTTAGGAAGAAGGGACTAACCCCCAAGTTTTTTCATAAATGGGGTGGCCCTGCCACTATTCTTAAGAAAGTTTCACCTAATGTGTACACGACTAAACGCTTAATTAAAGGCCAACCAAAGATTGACATTATCAACGTGGAGCGGCTCAAGCCGTTTCACAGATGCTAACTGTTTTGAGTAAATTTTTTTAAATAATAATAATGGAAACCAAATGTGTGCTTTAAATATTAAATACCAGGCTTTCAAAAGGTTCTGTGTTCTTTTGTAATGGTTGAGCCATATAAAATAAAAAAAAAAGTAAAACTCACTTTCTAGTTTTGATTTAGATAAGTTGATTTGAGTCATTGTATGTAATCTGTGTGAATCATGAATTGGCATTGACACTGTGGAAACTGTGAGTTATAGCTAATGGTGGCTGTTTCCATGCGAACGACCTGAGGGACAAGAGGATGGAGTGGACAACAACATTCTGGGTGCTGTTCCTCGTAACGGTAGCAGTTCGGGCAGAGCAGACCAGTAAGGAACCAATCATAGTGGGTGTCATTCCAGGGGCCCACTTTCAACCTATGGAAAAGGTCACAGTTTACTCTTCATCCATACCTTTAAATTTTCAATCTGCCTGGCCTCTTAAATTAAAAGAAAACACCGAAAACATCAATAAGGGTTTGACATGTACGACTTTTGGTTTAAAAGATTTTTGCTCCTTGCGTAAGGAGGCCAAACACTTTTTGACTTTTGCCGAAACACTGTTGAAAAAATAAATTTAGCAGTTGGGGAAGATTTAATGCAGACACCTGAATATGGTAGGCAAAAACGAGGCTTAACCTTCCTGAGAGAAATGGCAAATTGGTGTTGTGATATTGCCACCAGTAACCGGATCCAGACACTTTTTGGTAACGAGCGCGGATTGGCAGAAAGTTTGGAAGAAATGAATCATCTAGTTTTAGAAAATCATGTGGAATTAGCTTATCTTTCTAACCAGGTGTCAATAATAGATAATGCAGTATCAGGACTTTTTGGTAGAGTACAATCTAAATTTAATAATCTATCTAACATTTTACAAGAATTTAGCGAAGCAATGCAAGATAGTAATGCTAGGATGATACAGGAATTATCACATGTTTTTCAAGGTCAGCTGTTGTCAGCAGCCCTTCTGGCTAAACATGCACATACCTTATTTTAGAGTGGAAATTCTGGATCAGTGCAGGTCCCACAAACTTCCAGCAGGCTTAATTTCACCTGAGGTTTTGAAATCTAAATTGGTACAGTTAGAGGAAATTTTGGCAAAAAAATTGTTATCGTTTGGCTATTTCTATAGATAGAGTACAAGCTTATTATCATTTGGAGATAAGTTCTTGCCAGGTTTTTGAGGAAAATTTGTTTATTAAATTAAAGGTAACTATTGTCAAAAAGAACAGTAATTGGAAATTATTTGACTTCATTGCAATTCCTTTTCGATGGGAAAATTCAGTTTGTATGTTACATCATGAAACCACGTTTCTTGCTATGTCAGGTGGAGAGATTACTGCCATCAGAGGCAGAGCTCTACAAGACTGTCAACCATTTCATGATCACCTTTGTTTTGTTCCTAGATATTGTGGAGATTCAATGACTGAGGCCTTCTGCCCACGAGCAGTTTTTAAGGGTGCTACTGCAGCGCAGTTGTCTAAGTTATGTCCTTTTAGTTGTCAACCTGGTACATCCCTTTTGATCAGACAAGTAGGACCTGAGCGTTATTTCTTAACTAATGCTATTGGTAGACTAGAATTAAAATGTGTTTTGAGTAAAAATGTAACCCGAGATTTGGGTAATAGAAGCCAACCAGGAGCTTTGGATATTTCAGTCCCATGTGACTGTAATTTATTTCTAAATGATGAACTTAGAGTTAGTGAGATATATCCATGTGATTCTCAGGCTACTGCTCGTTTTGAAATTATTCATGTAATACCTGTAGCCTGGGCGAAGATGAAGAAATTACATTTCCCTGCACATCCTACTTCCATGCATACAGTTTTTCCGTCATTTGAGGATTGTTTACAGGATGATTGATCCTCTGCCATACCTCATTTGAATTTTTCTATGACAGATGTTGTAAGAGGTTCACCAAAGGTTTTGTTGAGCACACCCATAGGGTTTGAGAATTGGTGGATTCGCAATTTGCAAAGCATATGTTTAGGTTTAGTGATTGTGATTTTGTTATTTATAATCGTCAAGAATTCCTTCTTGATAGGCTTAAGTATAGTACCCTCAGATCAAGCTCTGAATGCTGAGACAGTTTTACAGTGGGAGATTGGATCCACTGTTGTGATAGTTTTGTTGATGTGCACTTTTGTCGTGTATTTATTGTGGAAGTTTTGTAGCGTCAGAAGGCGCAATAGAGGAATCCCCATGTAGAGACTTCAGCCACAGAAGGACCAAATAATAGATCTACGGACTCTGTGGTGGATTTGATCAAAAGCCAAGGGGAAGTGAAAGCTACATTTAAGGGTTTTGATGGAAACAAGGTTACATTGTGGCTTTCCCTGTATGAAGTCAGTTAGTTTTCTTAATAAAAAAAAAAGTATGTCATGGGGTGTCGAAACTGTTTCATGTTATCTAGATAAATGTGGTTTAGGAAACCTTAGTTGTATTTTTTTTTGTCTAAAAAGGAAAGTACAAGTTGCATTGCTCTATTGCAAGGAAAATAAAAACTACATAGGTATAGGATGTCTAGAGGAGAAATAGGAGTACTAACAATTTTGTTGATTAAGTCAGGTAAGCCTGGGAGCGTATAATCATAACTTTGCAAGTATTTTTTTTATTGTTATTGTGTTTTATCAAGTTCGTAACTTTTTTTTAATAACTTCAGGATTATTCTATTGACCATGGGTGGGATAGGGCTACTGAACCCTTTTTCTACTAGAGGAGAGTTCTATGAACGTGTAAACACGTGTGGGGCAATTTGGTGCAATTTCCCCTCCCCGCATAGACTTTTGCAACCAGACGATGAACTGTAGGGGAAGCTACACCCTTTTTTTTCCACACCTGGAACTGAAATAACCTGTGTTACCAACTGACCCCCAGTTTTCGGACGAGCCAGTCGTCAGTGACCAACGAAGATATTCACGACAGATGGGGTGCATGGGCACTTGCAGCAAATAAAATGGGCACCTTCCACTTCGAAGGGACGGCCCTGCAGCTTCAACTCCACTTCCTGGCCCTGGGCCCGACTTCTGCTGCAGACGGTGTCGAGATTGGCTTTGGTGATTTGAACCTTGGTAGTGTTGACGCTTCGAGCCACACTGGTTCATCGTGGGAAGCAGTTGTTGTTGAATCTATCACCCCCCCCCCCCTGGGGTGACCACAACTCGTATTTCCCAAGATGTGTTGGTTTCGAACCAAAAAGGACTTTTGTGTGTCGGGACAGACACTATGCCGGCTAGTGCGTACCAACCTGAGAAGACGTATCAAGATGTCTGGAGTTCTCGGTTGTTAGTGATGAACATACTCCTGGAACTTTCTATTTCGTGTGTTCACTCAAAACAACATCAAGTGATTGTGAATGGGACTGTATCTTCACAGAGGGTTCAGAGAAAAAGATTCTCTTTAATACCTTGTGGGTGGTAACTTTTAGATATTGAGTTTTTTTTATATTAGTAGGTTAAGTTGTTTGGTACCCTACTCCTCCTCGAGACATAGTTAAACATGTTGAAAATAGTGATATTGTTTTCAGACCTGGGTACTTATTTGTTCTATTTTCAGATTGTGATACCCTTGTTAGGGTTACCCCATTTGTTTTGTGGGATGGCTGGTCATATGGAGCATGTCGTCACTGGAGACCCGAGGAGGGATGTTGTATACTCTACGCAGAGTGAAAATTTTGTAACGGTATCTCCAAGACTGCATGGATCATCCAGTTTATCTACGCACTGGACACAAGTTTGTCCCCCAATTTTTTTTTTATGTTTTGATGCCTGAAATAATTTATGATTTACTGGACACACCCATATACAAACTAACTCTGAATTGTAAAACAAAAACAGAACACTTGAACAAAAAAAAGAATTAATTTTTTTTGTTAATGTTAAATGTAGGACGAAACGCCTTTGTCTTGAGATAGTATTATGATCCACGTGATGGTATGTGGGTACATCTTGTTTTTGACACTTTGACAGAAAACATAATTTTGTATTGTAATTATTGATTCTCACACTCTATATGTAATGCCACTATTGTTCTTTTACTAAGATTATAGTATTTGTGGAGGTCACCAAATTGGTACATGGCAGCAGTTGTGACGAAGCTGGAAATTGATTTTTTGTTATTACGCAGGATAATTGTTTTTTCTTCAGATGCGCAAGTCTTTTTGTTTTAAGTGGTTGTATTCTCACAAGTTTTTTTTTTTTTTTTGTAATTAGAGCTTCGTTTTTGGAAGTGTTTCAGGTGAATTCTGTAGAGTAACATATTCTGTGTTTCGGTTCTGCAGTATGGGAACTGGTGAAGCTGCGTTGGTGGGAATGTTGAAACACAAGGCAACCGGATATGAATACGAGAAATGTTGTGTGCGCATTCCGACACATCTGGCCGGCCGACTCGAGATCTGCATTTTTACCGCAAATGTTTAATTAGTGTGCATCCTGGGCTTGTTTAAAGTTTTACCGTTTTCTGCAAGCTTAATGGTAATCTAGGTATCGTGTGCAGCAATTTTTTCCCGTGGTTTCGCGCGCTGATGTCGCTGCAGCTTTAGGAGGGAGAGGAATTTTCGCTGCGTGGTTTTCTGCATGGTGCTTGGGGATTGGCCGATGTGCACGTGACGAGCGAGGTAGAGAGAAGGGAGGGAAATGCTGGAGGAGGGAGACGGACTGTTGTTGGAGAGAATTTTCATGATGGCGGCGAGAAAAGAGGACGTGTAGCGTGGTGTATCTGCTTCTGTCAGCTGGCGGAGGACCAGCCTCCCTCTTCCTAGCATCATGGGTTAAGTTAAAGTTTTGTTTGTTTTTTTGCTTGCTCCAGGATAAAGTAGAGGTGGTTCTACCTACGTAGTTTTTTTATAAGCATGTAGTTGTGAGAGTGTTCGTTGTTGGCTCGTGGCAGAGAGTAGTGTCGTAGCTTCGGAAGTGATCAGACCGTCAGGTAACGTAGCCAGTTTTTTTTTTATTTGCTCAGGTTAGGACTTTATCGCGGTTAAAGAACTTTTGCTTCTAGGTTGGTCTTTTTTTTTTTTAATTATAAATTCCAAGCTTTGGCGCATCTGTTGTAATGATTTCGATTCTCCGTTGCTTCACTAACAGAAACCCGTCGTCAGTTTTTAATTGTCTTTTGTTTGCAGTTAACCTCTTCAAGGTGTAAGAAATTTTAACAAGGTTTTGTATTGCTATTATTTTAGATTAAGTCCAATGTAACTATGGTTTTTTTTTTAAGAGAATTTTTTTTTTAAATTAATTTTTAAAGTTTGTTTTGATTTCGCGATTTACTCTTGGCTAGACCCTACCTCAAGACCAGGACTGTCCTGAGTCTCTATGGTATTTCGGTAATTGTATCAGTTGATTTTGAGCTATTTATAACTAATTCTTACCTTGTGTTGGTTTGTCTACATTGTGTCTTCAACTTGGTGAAGCCCTCGTAGCGAGGATATATGGTTAATTTATGTTTGGTCTATTCTAATCTGGATAGCCAGATGAGAAGTACCCTGAGATTTTAAGATAACTGTGGATTTATTTATTTTTTTTGTCTACTGCTGTTAAAAGAAAAGAAAACGGAACATTAAATAAGTGGTATTTTCAAAGAAAAGTTATAACATTTTTTTTTCTTGTTTCTTAACTTTATATGGAACAGACATCCCTGCCATGAAGCCCCGTAGAGTAGAGTAGTGGTAGTTTGTAGAAATGATCTTTGTGTTTTGACATGTTTATTGGGTCCATAGCCACGAGTGGCTATCAGCTAGGTGAAGCCTATAGTTTGAATTATTGTTTTTAGTATGTCCGAGTGGTCCCATAAAAAGGAAAACGTTTCCTGTTCTCTTGTTTTCTAAGTGAGTGTTACAACCCCCCCCCCCCCCCCCCCCCCCACTTCTTCAAGTCTTCTCTGCTTAATAAATGTGTTTAAGTCTGCTTTTTTGATACAACATGTCGCCTTCAAATATTGAGTTTAATTTTGAAAACATTTTGTAACTGGTTTCACAACTCATTACTTGCATCACACACTTTTTGTCTATGGACAAAATAATAATTTTATAAGCTTTCGCATATTTTCTATGCCAGTCTTTTTTTACTTCCTCTTCATCTTTTTCATTGAGTACTTCTTTGCCTAAAACCATTTCATTTAAATTATGTGACTTTAAGACAACCCTTATTTGGAATTTCTAAAAAGCAAAATTTGAAATGTTTTGAATATCTTCAATTCAATTCAATTCAATTTATTTTCGTCCAATTTGATCATACAGCAATTATGATATAGGACATGTCAAAATTTTGCAATAACAATACACATATTGTACAATAAAGACTGTTGCATAATAAAATACATCTAAAAAGCTTGCAAACATAACACATAAAATTTTTGCCATTTTTTAGAACAAGACAATTATAACACATTAATATCAAAAGCAGGAAGCTCTATTATCAGTGCTGTCGTTGATAAATTCATCGATAGAATAACAACACTTGTCAATTAAAAGTTTAAAAATAGCCTTTTTAAATTTTTTCAATGAATTTATCTCTTTTATTTCTTTGGGCAACTTATTGAATAATTTTCCCCCTTTGTAGAGGACAATATTGAAAGAACTAGAAAAATTTGTATGTTTAAAATGAACATTGTCCTTTTGCCTTGTGTTATAGTTATGTATTTGAGAATTCATAGTAAAAGACTCTGGTTTATGTTTCCAAACGAAAATGAGAGAATTATAGATATAAATACATGGCGCTGGCAATATATTATTCGCTTTGAAAACAGGTCTACAATGT
>PNEQ01056208.1:0-24055 GCA_003012365.1 Medauroidea extradentata
ATCATTTTCCAATGTTGTTTGGAATAATAAGTTATTTCTCATTCACATCACAACGAACGTTAACAGATCACGATGTAGCAGACTGGCCCGAAAACGTCTAGCAGACGATTTGACCCCACAACTCTACCTCGCGAGGTGGAGCGGCGGGAGCATGACCTACTTGACCTGGAGGCGCTTGACCTTGCGAGTAAAACGGACCGCCGCCATATTGTTTCCGGCAAGTAAAACGCCGAGGAGTGCCCCGGGAGCTGAAAGAGCAAAAAGAGACGCCAGGTCACTGCGAGTAAAACAAACCTTACGTAATTCTGCTGTCAGCCGCTAATGTCATTCAATACGTGAATGTGTCGATTTTGATTCCTCCTAGCCTCTATAACCTAAACTGATATTTCAACGCAAAGATTTATGTTTGGGGATTGTTAAAAGCGCGAAGCTATGCTCTCAGTAATATTTTTTTATTAATTTTGACTTAAACAACATAACTATTCCACAAAAAGCAAACCACATTGTTTTATTAAGCAATAATTTTCTGCTAACGTATTTTGTATCGCCGGCAATTTTCCTCGTTGAGGATGCCGCGATGTAGAAGCGGTGTCCACAGTATGCAACGTGCATATGTACTCAAGATTTGCGTTTGCTACTGCTGCAACGTCATTAAACTACGAAAATGGCAATGTGGTAGCGAACTACGAGGCCGCTGATCTTCCTCAATACTCTTGTAAAATGTATGTACTGAAATTGCCCAGCAATAAACCTTGAAAATCATTCATAGCTACAAATAATGTACAGTATATCAATAATATTCACGTTATTAAAATTAATAAACTACATAGGCATTCATTACATTAGGACTTACACACACATTTTGCATCCATCGAATATCAAAACTGCATGAATACATCTATTAATGTGTTTGAGCTTCGGAGTGAAATACAAAGGCATTACAAGCACTACTGAGTGTGATAATTTTGTTCTTATATCTGCAATTAATTAGCTATAGTAGTCCGTAAATGTGATCGGGAACAAAGATGCCAAACCTGCTGCATTATTAAATGACAAAAAAATAAAACAACACTTGCTGTAGGTTTACACCATAAAATTCTTTATCTGGACCTTTTTCATTAACAAGATAATATCTCAGCACATGTGTTTGGGCAAGGCAAATTTAAACTAGGCACAAAATCTGCAGAAATAATCTGCAGAAGTCTTACCTTATGTGTTGCCACAAAATTGTCATTTTAACCTTTAGCATTACCATAAGGGTGCTTAATTTTACCATTACACAATTTGCACAACACATTTGTACTACTGGGGTCCTTTTCCATCAACTCAAATTCACCTTTGTATTTATCACTGTATGTGGTAATGTAACACTTCGGCATACTGAACACACACAGGTGCAGTTTACATAACCTTGCTGCTGCTCACGTAAATATAGGTAATTACACTATAAAAATATCAAGTCAAACTTTACTTTTCTGTACTACAGTAAATAATATATGCTTCGCAAATATTTATCAATGGAATTGGGCTACGAATAAAAAATATTAAAATCACAAATATTACGTGTATGAACCCTCAAATATAACATTTCAACATCACAAAAATACTTGCGTTGGAAAACACGTTAAATATTTTTTAGTGTTTGTTGCAATTGGAGTTTACAAATAGAATTTATTGGTTCGTGGACATATGCCATTTCTCATGTTTTGTTGACCAAATTTGTATTGAAAGACATTCGCATCTTGGTGTTCCGACCAGCTGTGTCTCAACCTGAAGACGGGGATAGATCTCAATCCCCGAAACGTTGCATTTTTTCGTTGATTTTAACTTGTGTTACCTCTTGTTTTTTATTTGTTGTACACTGTCCACTATTTATGTACTTTTCCATCTTTTCTCATATTGGGAAACTGGTTTTTCTTTGTGTCTGTCGTTTGTGTTTGGATGTTGACTGGATTTATTTACTTGGTCATACTCCATTGCGAAATAAATGACTGTTAAAAGGAAAACTAAAAATAGTACAAGAAAACATAAATAAGCAGAGTATGCTTTAGTCATCAGGATACATACACAACAAGAAATTCCAAAACTGGAATCTGGTCAGATAGAAACAATGAACAAACAGAAAATAAAAGAAATAACAAGAATAAAAAATAGCTAAGTTGACAAGCGACACAACAATGAGACGAGACAAAAACACAAACAGAAATACAACAAAACAACGATGACACTAAACAAAACACAAATATGTCAGACTCAAACAGAAAAAACAAGGAACGACACAAATGATGAGACGAAACAAAACACAGTAGTTTTCCAAACAGTCAGTATAAACGACGTTTCGGGAACTGGAATCTGTTCCCGTCATCAGGTAGACACACAGGGTTCAGGAACACGAGTGCGACTGATGAGGAGGCTGGAAAAACCATGGGTTTATATAGGGTAAAGCCCCTTATCGTGCTCAGTCAATGGGAGACGAGCTGTCTCCTGATTGGTCGCGCAGCATGTGTTGGCTCTGATTGGTTGTGGTGGGTTGAGTGTTTGTTTTTATTTTGTGCTGTAAATTTGTTTCTCTTTTAATCAATGGGATCCACATATTTTTTAATTCAATGCTCTGTTGACTGAAAATATTGTTGTTGCTAATAATAAAGGCTGATTCTTTTATCTTTCTTTTAATTTTGTCCGTTTCCTGTGTAAGTGGTTTACAGTCTTCCCAAAGGATTTTGTGGCTATTTTCCCATGCATGTTCGGCCAGTCTAGATTTTTGAGTTTCGCCTTTTTTGCAATTGTTTTTATGTTCTTTTATACGGGTTGATAGAGCTCTGCCAGTTTCACCAATGTACATATGGCCGCATTCACAGGGTATCTGATATACACAGTTGTGTGTTTGCAGTTCGTCTGTGGCTGGTTTCACCCTGGTAACCATACTTTTAATGGTTGTTTTGGATCGGAATGCCGTTCCGATAAGGGGCTTTATATATATATATATAAAGACTGAGTTCTTCTAAGAATGTTTTTTTTTTCTTATGTTTTCTGTACTTTTTTTTGTGTGTTTTTTGTATTTTGTCACATTGTCTTTCGATACAAGTTTGGTCAACAAAACATGAGCAATGGTGTATGTCAACAAACCATAAATTCTAACATTTTAATACTTGTTTGAACACTAAAATGCACAAGTAAACATCCCCGACATTTGTTTTCAATTGGCTAGCAGAGCATGCACTAGCAAACAAGTAGCGTTCATTTGTCATGTGACTGAGATGCATGCTGGGAGAAATATTGATCGTTGTGCTGGTAATCATGCTGCTGCTCCAGTTGTCGACGTTTTCCTTTTAGAAACCTTATGTTACCATGATCGCAAAATTATTATTTATCGAAAAACTGTCACAGAACATGAATAATAATTGAAAATATTCCTGGCGAACACAAAAATTCCTGGTTAATTCCAAGTATTCCCAGTTATTTTTAAAAATCCTGGTTATTTACTGGCTGGGTGGCCACCTCACTCTAGTTTTCCAGGACAGAAAGTTGAGGCAGGGTAGTTTCCCTGACTTTACCTTGTTTTCCCACCCTGTCGCCACCCTGATTATTTAACGTGTTCACAAAGAAACCGGAATCTCTCTCTCAGAAAAATATGAGCGCCAAATAGCTGACGTGCTAATGGCGGCAGGCTTGGTGGACTAGCAGACAGCGTTGCCAGATCCAAAAATTCCAGAGTTGCCACATCATTTACTTGACAGATACAAAGGAGTTAAGTAGGTATTCTCGATCGATCACCAGAGGTTAGCTAGGCTGCGATTGAATGCTTCAAGCAATAAGCTTGGTTCACTTTTTGGACGGAAGTATGTCTCACTCGAACTACTATTTAAACAACTCGAGTTGAAGTTTCACTCCTCTCCAGACTAACCTCGTGAATTTTTATAACTGCCTATGCATTGCACCTAGTCACGTGCGTCGGTATCCATAGGTTCATTGCCTATCTTATAAAAATACGAAAACCCATTTAAGTTAGTTCTGTTGTGCCATATGCACAATGCAATTTTTAATATGTTACATTCCTTAAGTAACTTAAGTTTCTTAGTGTGCTACAGATATTGCGATTTTCTTTTTCTTTTTCAAATTTGTCTTTAATATCTAAAATTTTCAAATGATTTACCTGTATCTATAAAACGTCCATTGTTAATTACAAGAAAATATATCCAAGCAGGGATTTTGCTCATTTACTGAATTTCAAATAGTTATGTTTACTACCCATCCACATGTCCTAACTTTCATTAGGCTATCTTGCTGCCACTACTACATAAACATAACACTAACCTAAAAGTTAAGTGCAGTTACTAAATTTTGTGTGTGTGTGTGAACAATTACGAGTAGCAAGTATGGAAATCAAACTCAAAATAATTTAAACAGTCATTATATATTATTATCGTCTTCAGCTTAATTTATATAATGAACTGCAGCCATTTAAAATTTAAATGTTTCATAACTACATAGAATTGAAGTAATTGAGAATTGTAAAAAAAAATGGAATCACTCCATCCCTAAAAATAATAATTTTATTATTATTTACTCCCTTTTTGTTAAAAAGCCTCAAAGAAACTGCATTTCAGCAGGCGACACTAACCTAACTTAACCAACACTGTATAGGAAGTGATGCAGTTAAAAATTGACACGGGTGGTCTAGTAGCAAATGTGTATTATTTTGCAACTACAGTAAAAAGTATAATTACAGTACATATGTCTAGTGATCGTTTTTCTACTGAAACCTTGACGAACATGTAGCTTTTATTCCATACAAATTTTATTTTATGTTCTGCTGTTTTTTCATCCCTTACCGAAAATACATATTAAGAGCTAGTATTTTAAAATGCATTTCAAACCACAACTGTACATTTACAAATGTCACATAACAAATGACGTTTTTATTTACGTCTTACAAAATCCGTAGATACTATCATGTAAAACAGATTAAGCACACTTGTAAGGTTCGCCCATTTATATACTGCTATTACTTGTTGTTAGCAGTAACGTTCAACATGCTGCAAACTTGCTTTAGTGAGTAGATTAGCAAAGATGTTGAGATTTTAGATGAAAAAAGAAGAGTAGTTCATTAAAAAAAAGTTTTGTTTTAAATACTATAAATTCTCTTTTTTTAAAACAAATACAGTAGAGTCTCGTTATAAAATGTCACGGTTCTGAGTTTGAACATCGCTATAGCCGAGTCTTCGCTATAGCCGTGTCTTCGCTATAGCCGAATTCGGCCGATTCTCACCCCTAAACCCAAAAATTGCATTAAAACGCTCTTTAATCTCATTTAATTACAAAGCAGTACGTTATTTTAAGGAAAATTAGGTTTATTTTAACAGGTAAGTATGCGCTGGTTACAATGATAGCGAATAGTTGCACCCATACTTGTTGGGTGGAACTATTCGCTAAGTCAAAACGGGCCAAAAAATCAGCAGCGTCATATAAGTATGGCTATCAATTGCTGGACCGCCTCAACGTTGTCCCTCCCACGCGGCAAGAGTGCGCGCGCTGGCAGAATCAACATGATTACACTGACGGTTGCTGCAGAACAATGGATAGCTGCTGTAAAATTGTATTTCATCATTTGAACCTTGAAGAATTCAGCGTTGTTAAAACTATTCCCACAGCGGACATATACGATCGCTGACTGCATCAAAATTTTAGATAAAATCCGACCCGGTTTTGGAGATACTATACAGTACAATTGACGTTGCTATTCTGCTGCCTGATAACAAATTAACGTGGCGGGTTTGTTTAGTTTCCTAGATGTGTTGCGATGTTTATCAAAATGTGAATTATGCAGTATCCGCGGTTTCTAGCAATGGCAGTAGCAAATATTAATAAAATATTTATAAAAATAATTTTAAAAAAGCCGAAGCAGATTCCCGTGCGCCATATCGCTCTAGCCAACCCCGCGTATTATTTGTTCGCCCAGAACACATTTTATTTGTTTACTTTATAGATTTTATTTTTACAATATGTACTCTCACAAATATCAATTTATATAAGAAAAGTTGCCACAAGTTATTTTGTTATTACACATATTTTCACTAATAGGCATCCAACTTTTAGTGTAACAAATGAAAATATAAATTGTACAAGGCTTAACAAAAAGTAAGAAACAAAAAACTTGGTAGGGAAATCTATTTAAAATACGTTTTTAAGCCATGGCGATAAAAATAGAAGTGCAGTATATGCGGCAGTACTGGTATGCTACGATACGAAAATGAAATAAATAGTCAACAAAAATAAAACTGAGACATGGGTGGTTGGAGTTGACAGGAGCGGCCAGCACGTCAGCGCATCTGTCGCTCGTGACCGGTAATCATGCGTGAATTTCGTAAGCAACAGTGTTACAGTAGCGGCCAGATTGGGCCAATAGACTCCGGCAACGGAAACGTGAAGGTCGCTTTTATGCATTTATAGAAAACGTTACATTATTAACTAAACTATTCCAAAAAAACTTATCGAAATCAAAATAAAATAGCGTAAGCGGGTCGTCAATAACAGCGCAAAACTATGTACGTACTATATTAAAATCCAAAATCGTAACCAAAAGTCGTAATCAATAAATAAAACCAGAAAAGAAAGCTGTATATGAAACTAAACATGGTTGAAAGAATGATTATCTAGGGCACAATTCTATTTTTAGAACGACGCATGCTTGAGTATAGAGAGGGAAGCGAGATGTCCAGGCAGAAGCATGACTCACGTAGTCACGTGACAGTGCCAGCGGGCTGGCATGGACGAGGGGGGAGGTAATCTGTACATCCGGCTGTCAAGATAACAAATACATACCTACATGCTTCACAAGGTCACGTACATCGCTGCAAGCCTGCTTCACATGGTCACGAACCTCGCTGCAAGTCTGCTTCACACGACTCTCCAAACATGTTTCTACTCATAAAATTCACATATGTATTTCATGGAATTTTTTTTGCGATTTTTTAACGGTTCCTCAAAAAGACTTTGCTATAACAGTGTTTTCGCTATTTCCATGTTCGCTATGACTGGATTCTACTGTATGTACTGTACTTTTACCATAAAAGCCAAATTTTTAAAATAATGTTTCCTTCAGTACGTTTTTGTATGAATACCTGACCTGTCAGCATTATAAATGTATGTTCAATATGAAGCAGCACAAATCATAAGATTTGAAGTTTTTATTTTGTATTTGTTCATCTTGGTTACAAAAATAAATTTTTAAAATTATTTTGCGAATTGTGTCAGTAAATAAAATATCAGTTTGAATGGTTACGGTACAATTGCAGCCAATTTGGTATCGGATAATGGCTCAGCACAACTTATACTCCTTTGTTGCATACATTATCCAAATATAACAGCATGAGCTGTGATAACATTCACAGCCTAGCAATGGCAATTAAGTACACACATTCATTACACATACGCAGACAAACATTTTTAACAAATGCATTTACCTTAACTAAATCCACATCGTTGCACCCTTGTGTTTCTGTCCTGGACTTTGCATCTGGATTTAGGATGTGGTATAGCTTGATCAAGGCTGCTGACTCATCAAGTCTAGTAGAAAAAAAAAGTTTTCATTAAGAACAATAGACATGAATATTACAGTAGAGTTCAGATATACAATGATTATGCAGTAGTTTCTCAGAAGTATATCCCAATATCTGATAGCACTAGCTGTGGAAAACAAAGGATACCCTACATTCAGGCACTTGCACTGAACTAGCATGTGGATTAATTACATAATAATAATAATACAATACGGTGCACATGTACTTTTACAGAGGAGTACTCATTGATAGAACACACACAAGAGAGGACAAACACATTTTTCGTGGAAGCTCGGAAGCTTGCGACGTTTCGCCGGTCGGGTCGGCGTCTTCAGGCGGCGAGTGGAGGCACACTGATGTCTATTGTTCAGCAGAGGTTGGTAATCAGTGCACCTAGCGACCAGAGGACACACTAGGTGTGGTGGGAAGTTTGAAAGTGGGAAGAGAGGTTATCTGATGTTGAGGCCAGGTGGCTGTCTGAATTTGGTGATGTATTCGTAAGCCAGATCCCAGCGTCTCAACTCAGCACCGTTGTTCTGCTGAGGTGAGCCCTCACGACTCTGGTAATGTAGCAAGAGTCAAAACTGGATTGATATGATGCAGCAACTGGCTTTTCATGTTGGTCAACAAACACCCCAGCTAAGGCTTTTTTCGTATCAGCTCTGTGGCCATTCATTCTTTGTCTAAGGGTGTTGGTGGTCAGGCTTATACTATGCATTGCATTGAGTGCACTGTAGCTGATAGATGAGGTTTTCCGTAGCACAGTTATAGCTGCCCTGTATGGGGTACGTTTGGTTAGTGAGTCTGCTATTGAATGATGTTGAGGGTTGATGAATGTCGCAAGAGCCACAGCATGGCCTCTTGCAGGGATGGGAGCCTCTGGGGTGGTGAAACTATTAGATGTCGTGTTGAATTGCAGTTAGGGGCGAACCAGTTTGTTGCGGAGGTTGGCAGGTAGTTTAAAGACCAATCTAGGTGGTTTACTGAATAGGTTGTGGGTGAGTGGTGAGGAGGTAAGAATTTTGTGGCCACAGTTAAGGATAGTTCGGAGTTTTTCCAGACCCGCATGGTAGGGGACAACCAGAGGGAAATCAGAATTAAGAAATCTATATTCAACTAACCATAAACTGAGCTATCCGGGGCACGATGAATAAAACATAACCTAAACGTCAGTTGATGTGTCTGTAACAGGATGAGTCACAACACATTATTCAAGAAGTCATACTCTGTTTAATTCTACAGTCATGCATGCTGCCGCCACCCTTACACCAATGATAAATAAAGTATTTTATTAATGTGTGAAACAGAAAACACTGTAGTTTTGTAGTTAAATGTACGTAATTCAAAGTACAAATACTGGCAATCCTAAAATGCAACTAATCACAAAATAACAATCACTTCACATGATTTGGCAATGGCATTTATGTCATTTGTAATTGTAGTTTTACTTGTGTTGTAAGAAACCATGTCTTCGCACAAGGAAAAAAACATCTCAGCAAGCAAAATTTCTAGCTCAAAGCGTGCTCGTTGCATCTCTCAGTGAATTTTTAACTACAGCATCTGCAGAACAAACCACTGCTGAAGCACTGTTCACTTTGTATTGGCTCTTAATAAATACAATTATGCGGTCGGTAGGTATCTAAATAAGATCCTTAATAAAAATTGTAAGTATATGAAATACAGTGACGTTAAGTTCATTATAATTCAGTTTACCTTAGTAATGTATTTAAATAGGAAAATACACAGATCCACTTTCAGTAATTAGCTGTCTACCATACAAGAAGTACTGCAACTGTTGTTTATGTTGAATTGTATGCAGTAACGGCTAGTAATTTTTTGCAGTGGGTAAATCTTTAGTGCAAAAGGATATGTTTAATGTCGAAAATGAAAAACATGTACTATACTGTTATAGACATAAATAAAGCGACTGGTTTATCGAAAAATTACGGGACCAAGAGTAAAAAAGTGTTACAATCTTGAACGCTATGTGCATTTCTGCTTGAAGAGTACAAAACACAAATTTAGTAAAGGGAAGTGCTCAACCTAGTGTGCGCCACAGCCATGCTACTACACTGGCACACACAAACCATGAAAGAACAGTTCAACACAAGTACTGACTGCACCCTAAAATTAGACACAAAGATAACTTTCTTCAGTAAC
Source organism: Medauroidea extradentata (assembly GCA_003012365.1). Lineage (NCBI taxonomy): Eukaryota > Metazoa > Arthropoda > Insecta > Phasmatodea > Phasmatidae > Medauroidea > Medauroidea extradentata. The sequence goes on from PNEQ01056208.1 coordinate 9,720, forward strand.
AATTAATTTTACCATTGTCCACATTTATTATAATAAGGTTTCATTATAGAGGTGGGTGGAATCCTAAACTCTGGAAAAGATTACCTAGAAAACAATTGCCAAACTTTGGAAAAACTTTACTTTTTGAATGGAATAATCATTTAGGAAACACCAAGTTACAAGAGTATTGCTGTTCAATTTGAAATTTTAAAAAAATATACATTTTAATTGCAGTATTTTGTCACAAGAATTATGTACAGGGAAAAGAACTCCTGTAGTTAATTCCAAAAATTTTAACCTACAACTTTTGTTTAAAAATGTCCACTACAATGAACTTATATTTGACTAAAAACTTGTAATTTTATGTCTGGGATGACTGTTCACGGATTCCATGAGAAAAATGAGAATTTCTAATTATTATAGGAGTTAAATCAAGGTGATGTGTAGGTGTATAGTAGTAAGGGGTTATGAACGATGATACTGATTATAAAAATAAATATAATTTGTAGTGTCTTTGTGTAGACAAAATTTTAGCTTGAAATTTATTGTGTCAGATTTAGGGTTAAGGTGTTGTTGTTTACCTGTTCACCTTTCTCTGGAAGACACTGAAAACATTTACCCTTGGACACAAAAGTACAAGAAACAAAATCAATATTTAAGTAAATCACTTTGGAATAAAGCAGCCCTCTGAAAGTAAATAAATTTATTGAAGAAAACTTGAAAATGTTGAATCCAATAGTGCTGACGGAAATGAATAGAACAAACTCTGTAGGCTGATTAAATTAGTACTAACACATCCTTTCCTATGTAATTCAAACCAAAATTAATTAAACTGAAAATGATATAGCTTCAAATGAAACTCTGATCAATTAAATGCTAAAATAAACGTAAAATAATTAACTATGAAGCAATTAAATGCAAGATATTAGGTGCCGAAAATAGGCTTTAAATAACTGTCTCCACAACTAAAAATTAAAGTTAAAAATACAAAATTATTATTCCCCTTCACACTAAAACACTTAAATATCCTCTCAGGGTTCTTAATAGTTCCTCGGCTAAGCTCAAATGCATCTGCACGGTAGGCTTAAGTCCTCTAGAAAAATCAGGACTACTGGTTCTGGATAAGCCTTAATAAATCAAATTAAATAAGTCTCTTCCCAAAATAATTTAAAATTAAAATAAAACTTGATGTTTACAATCGATGAAAAGTCAAAAACGGGTGTATAGTGTGTGAAACTAATTAAAGTTGGATCAGCATCATACCAATCAGCGTCCTGCTGCAAATGGCATCATCAAAACGTCGTGGCGCCATCAAAACGTCGTGGCGTCATCAAAACGTCCCGCCACGTCTTCAAAATCTTGCGCACTAAGAAATAAAAGATAATTAAGGTACGTGGGCTCTTCTTGAATTCCACACGTCCTTCCTAGACTAAAACTTGGTCTTTGGTCACAGCAAAGAAATATAAAAATCCTTAGGATGGTGTAGATATTAACTAGCATGGCAAACATTAAAAATCATGCCATATCAGCTTCGATGTTGGACCAAGACTCATCTATTTCTCGGCAACCCCCCTCACTCGTGGCTGTTCTCTAGCCTTCGCGATTGTTTACCATAGCGGTATTTAGGTTGGAGATAGTCTTAAACCGAGACGAAAGAAAAAAAAATTAATTAAAAGACATTAAAAATAAAATCACTGTTTCTGATGTGAGTTCTAACAAAAACAAAAAAAAGGAATAAATTATTTTTTTAACTAACTAACAAGGTAGGAGCGTTTCATTAACTAACCTTAGTAATTCAAATAGAAATATATTGTACATAGATAATAAAAGAAAATTAAAACAAAATTAAGTACATTAGGTTAGCATAGCTAAGAAATGAACGAAAAATATTAATTACATACAATAAAATAAATAACATTAAACTTTGTCACCGCTCAGTTAGGTTGGAGAGGAAGTTGGTTGATTATTAAAATTGGGTGCAGGTGTAAAATGAAGCGGAGATGGTGCTGGATTGAAAAATGGGCGCGACCTAGCAGTTTGCCCGGCTAGGACGGTGTGTTGTCGGTTCAGGGCGTGGTTTGTTCGGCTGGCGATCCTCTCCTTCCTGCAGTGGTGGATGATGCTGTAGTTGGTGGCTACAACGTGGAAGCACTCAGAGAAAACTAGCTAACTCACCACGTGGGTTCTTTCAGGTCACCCACACAACCCCTTGCCCTAGGACTAGAATGATAGTCACCTCTGACACGTTATTAAATAATTCACAACAGACTTACTTGGTTAGCTGTGTTTTATTTGCAACAACACAGGTAGCACGTTACAGTGGTCGCCACGTGGTCACGCACACAATGAAAATACACTTTCACTCTCTCGTTAAAAGGCATTTTAAGTTGGCGCGTAGGCCGATCCAATTAAATTCGTACACAATAAAGATGAGTCTCTGTAGTAGGGTCCTGGTAACACTCTGTCGGAGGCGGCCGACGGCCGTAAATGTAGATTCCTCGGCCCGGACGCACAGGCGGAGAATTTAAGTTGAAGAGCATAGGCGATAAGCGCACGAGCTAAAACACGAGGTAAACGAAGAGGGCGAAAAGATGATTAGAAAATATAATTACCTATTGCAGTTACTATCAGTGAAAGACAAAGCTGAGAGCCCTCTCCGGGACGCACGTCCTACCTCGTGGTCAACTTACGATGAACTGGCCGACAAAAATGGCGTTGTGCGTGCTCCTAGCCGGCAGGTACGCTAGAGTACCGTTACGATAATGAGAATGAAATTTAGGTGAATACAATTACAATTCAAGTGGCGGTGAGACATATAAAAAACAATAAGAATTACTGGTGATGACAAATTCCTTAATTAACATTCCTTTAAATTAACATACAACAAAACACTAACCCTGAAATGTGTGACCACGTGGCTGAATAAAACTAGAAAAACTTAATATTAAGATGGCTCTTGCTGAAGGCATATTGATTGCTGGCCGCAGCTCAGTCCTCAATTTGTTAATATTAGTTTCATATTACGTTAATAAGCACTGTCTGATTAGCGGTGAGGTTGGTGGTGGTGGGGCGTTGTGACGTCACGTGGAGGCGGCGATTCAAACTTTCACACGTGTCGCTGGCACACGACCCGGCACTGTTGGCGTTGTGGTAAAGGGAGGAGGGGGTCCGGAGCACGCTGAGAAAACACTGTGATACGGTCAGGACGGGCTTAACTTCCCAGGCCTAGGGCTTGGGACGACGTCAACTTCAAATATTCTTTTATATAGCCAAATGCTATAGTGAATTTAAATCAGCAAAAATTTTCCGAAAGCGTATAGGCACTCTCTCTGTTACGCCTCTTTCCCAGAAATTGTGAAGAGTAACAGTGAGGTTCGGCTGTATAATAAATGTAACACTTATGTAGTACTTTCCAATTTTACACATTCTGTTAAATTACATATGATAAGGCATACCATCTCTCCCATTTAAGAATTCCGTAATTTGACAGCCGATGCTACCAATAATTGTAACACGTGGCATAATAACAAACCATTTAAAACAACAAGACGTGATCGTATGATCTGATGAAGCAATAGTGGCAACCCTGATAAACAAATCGGTTAACTTCCATCACAGACACTGAAAGTAGTGTGTATTATACGTGAAAAATTAGCAAGCATTATGGAGGAACCATATTATAGTACCACAATTCTGTATCCAGCATTAGTCAGTTAACTATTTTATTCTATTAAAATTCTGTCATTTCTATAACTATTTTGCAAACAACTGCACCATTATCAACAGACCTGTACAAGCAATCAAAACAAAGGACAGTCATTGCGTGAGCTTCTAGTGTGTTGTGATTCTTATATGACGTCATTTTAATATTTTGTGCGTATATTTAATATATTGCAATGCAGGGATTAAAAAACCCGGCCTGTAATCAGCCTGTAATGGGATATTATGACGTTCGGCAACCAAACAAAGGACGACCATTGTGAGTGTTTCAGCTTCTCGTGTGCGTTTGTGATTATTTTCTTTTTTAAGGTGTTATTTTAACATTCTGTGCCTATATTTAAAAGATTGCAATGCAGGTATTAAAATACCTGGCCTGTAATCGCCAACAATTGGATATTTTAAGACATGTTTTGGAAGACGGGAACTTGCAGCAGCGTGGCATGTCTACAAAAACCAGTCGCTAAAGAAGAAGCAGGTAATCCGTCCAGAGAAAAGTGCTACAGAAAATAAAAAAAGTTACCTACCTTTTATTTTAACAGAATTTGTAGGTAAATACTTACAGTTCTTGTTGTAGGCCTATATGTAAACATGCTTTTTCAAGTCACCGACTCAATCAATTCTTTTTTGAAGGAAAAAGGTTTTTTTTTATAGATAAAGCAGCAAGTAAGTGGTAACATTTAATATCAAGTTCACTTGAGATTTTGTGCCTGTCAGCTGTAAAAGTGTAGGCCTTCATTTTATCAAAAGAAAATGCCTTTTTCAAGTTTTGTGAGTCGCACGACTATTACAGATTCAAACACCAATATTTCGAAGGTCTGCCCCACCCACAAAAGATAAGTTTTTTCGACAGTCTGCTACATGAAACTTAAACGACTGCTTTATAATAGTGCAGAACGAAATTGAAGGCAACAAGAAAAATAATTGAATGAATGCTTACACATATTAGCTTATTTCTTATTTTAGTATAAAGATGTTTTCGCTTGCACTGTCGTATGCTCTTGCAACTTCTGTTTCATGTAAACAAATAAGCCACTATTATTTAAACTTTTTAAGTGTCGAGTAGAAATAAAAGAAAACAAAACTTGCCCATACATTTTTTTTTTTTGGAAATGCCCTTAAATATTACAATTTTAAGTATACCTAGGAAAATATACAAGAAATAATGTTAAATTTTGAATTATTATATTAACTGAACTACTCAACAGTAGGCTACCCATTGCTGCAATATGAAATACTTTTCCATTAACATTGCTAATCTAACCCTAGTAGGATTAATGTGCAACCAGTACTGAAAACAAATTACCTACTTGTCCAAGATCTAAAAATAACAAAAAGAAAATCACAACACACACTGGATGTTATTGCAATCATAATATACCTTGACATGTTTTAATTGTCAACTGGAAAACACATGGTGGTAGGATACATAATGTTTTTGTTTATGTTGTCCTACTTTTTTATGATCTGTCAAATAATGGAATTCTTATACGATATAAACTGTAATTTTCAGTTGTGACAATGGTACACTCACCTTCCCGTCTGTATTGTGTCTAGCAGCAAATTGTCTATGCGACGATGCCACGCAAGGTGGAACACCAAAGGGCCAAAGTGCCTAGTGGAGCGGAGGATATCGTACTTCTGGTGCTCATCTACATGGTTATAAGTTGTAGCAGTAATGTGGTGGAACTCTGGGTCATCTGGCTCCAGCTGTATGCATGCGCGATCCAAAATAAACTCATACTCTCCCTGCTCCAGCAGCAACTGATAACAAAACAATGTTTGCATTTACAGTTTGTATATGTATTTGTTACACTGAAATGTTATGTGTGAACAGGCACGAAAGTAAAGCGACTGCTACCTTAATTGTTAGGGTAGTACTGTGAGGAGCTGAACTAATGATGACTTGAAACATAAGCATACGTAGTGTCAAAACAATTCAAATGCCTGAAGCTCACTATAATCAGGCTTTTAAATGAAAGCACTGCTAATTTTATCACTGTTTCAGGCTGCAATCTAAGGGATGCCTTCTGATTCTGGAAATGCTTTTTATAAATAAAAAACTTAAGGATTCCCAAATTTATAAAACTTAACCTCATCTGCAACCACAATCAGATCTTGTGGTGCATCATAGCGTGACGCGGCCGTCATACTCTGACGCCACCCCACAAACTGATTAGACTGTCTCGTTTTTCAACTAGCCACAAAGTAATGTGACTCGTCTGGGTACCAGGAGGCAAGCAACGAAGACAGCTCCAGAATATTATCCTTTGGTGTGCCCGGATAGTAACTTTGTTTTTAGGGTTATTATAGTTGAACTTTGAATTACTACTAACAAAAAGACATTTAAATCTCACTTTTAATTATTTATTAATTTTTTGACGAAGATGTTTCTTGACAATAAATGCCCACTGCAAATAAAAAAAATAAATATCTTGCTATGCACTAAGTTGTCTGCTAACATTTGCAGTTCTGCATATGGTTGTTACTTCAGAGTGTTTGTCCAAGAATTTCAGCTCATGTTTACGTCGTAGCTCGGTACTGCAATTTACCTACTTTATTAATTACGAGCTGATACTTTAGCATACATGCCAACTTTTCAAAATGACCATCAGTAAAACTTCTCCAGAATGTCACATTTTTTGCATAAACTACACGTGCAATTTTTGTGTCAAATCATATTAGTCCCTATGTCTTATAATCTGCATACATAATAACACATGTAATATTTCAAAAATTGTATTTGTTTTAAGGTTGGCCTAGTTATCAAGACCTAAATATGTAAAAACAATTATTTGCCAAGTTACATTTTAAACAATTTCCTATGCACTTAATACTTTGAAAATCCATCATTCTTTTATAATTCATAATGTACACTTAGCATCTTTAAACAACATGTAAGCATGGTTTCAAATACAAATAGTTTCACAAAGTCTGGCATACATCTCAACTAGTTTTGTTTATTTTATGTGGCATTAAATAGTCCAATACCAAACTAGAATGTGTTTCGAGTTGTGAAATACTGTAAAGCAATATACAGCTCTAGTTACAGCGCCTGTAAAAGCCTACTTACGAAAATTCATTATTGATTCTGCGATTTCCACGTAGGCCTGTAACTTCAAATAGTAGTTACAGTTAGGTGCTTCATACCTTCTTCTATAAATGACCAATAAACGCCGCACGAAAATTACACTAGCAGTAATTATGAACAGTTTGTTGTTATCACATAAAAATATTGTTATTCTACATACGCATCATAATAATTTTTCATGTAAGTTCGCGGTGGTATAAACACGAGTACAATGCATCTTTCCAACTTCAGAATTTAAGTGCACCACACATCGTATTCATTACAACAGCGGAAACATATTTTTAGTTTCAAAGTTGAAAATACAGTTTCCAAGCGCACAGGAAAGAGTTGAATTGGACAAGAAACGACACACTTGTCACTTTAAAAACGCCCTACAACACTAACATCACCATCTTGTAACAGCCCGTACAAGAAAACCACAGATTGGCTGTTAGCTAAAAAATAAGCCAATAAGAAACTGGGAACAAAACAGATACCAAATTTTGTTATCGGTTCCTATAGTGTTGGAAGCACAGTAAAAACGAGTGAAAGAATTTGGTCAGCACTTAACACCTCTGTCTTTAGCGCTGGTGAAGGATGACATGAGATAAGTATGGAGCAGCGCCGAAATGAAGGGGCGGGAGAAATGGGAGATCCCAGAGAAAACTAACTGACCAATGGCATCGTCCAGCACGATTCTCACATGCAAAAATCCGGGGACCTACCCCACTGGGAATCGAACCCAGATCGCCTTGGTGGGAGACGAATGGTCTGACTATTCACATTCGGCAACCACGGCCCCTGTACAGTAAAAACGAATTTTACGAGTGTTTATACACAACAGCAGAGAGAAACAACACTGTAAAACATGTTTCATGTTGGTAAGCTTGTGCAAAACATATTTATCCGCTATTCATTTGTAAATAATGGCAGAAATATAAATGTTGAACGTCCCAAAATCCGTAAAATTTTGTTGTCTTCCGTAAAACCATAAAACATATGTACTTTCCGTACATTTTACAGATAATCCGTAAAAGTTGGCAGGTATGCTTAACCCGCAAAGGATTATAGTTACAAGGCTACATTGTGCAACACATATTGTTACACTAGACTATTCCACACTACATATGAAGTTTCATAATAAAGGATGAACAAAGTCTTTAGATTGTGCGATTCCGCCCCGAGGTTTCACTTCCCTGTGCCAGTACTCCCCTACACTTCCAGCCCACACTGCCATGACAGCCCGACTGATATCTCCCTGGGCGGACACTCCGACTTACTCCGTACCGTTGCGGAGTGATGCCCCAGGATCCAATTAGTTTGAAAAACTGGTCAACTGACATTTATAATGGAAGAAAGTTACATAACACAGTTACTGACAAAATTACAAATAGTTTTCTACACAATGACCATCAATTATTCCTTACTTTGTTTAATTGGTGACATGCTGTGTTATCAGATTATCAAATACTCCCATGGATCACCACCTTTCCAGTGTTCTGTTGCACACGGTCCTACCACCCACGAAGCTAGACTAACAGCCTGCTGACCGAGCTGCATGCTGGCATGTCCCTGTACGTGCCTCCAAGCATATGAACTCTGACCTGCCTGCCAGATGAATCACATCCCAGATGAGGCCAACTCAAAGACTATAAGTGAAATTTTCAAAGTCCAAATGAAGCAAAATACAAGAAAATGTTACTTAGAAGAATTGTTCAAAATTAAATTATCTTTAAAATGAGTTCAAACATGATATAAATCAAATAAAATTTACCAGTAAAATTTAACTACTGTACTTCCAAACTTGCCTTGGCAGTTAAATTTGAATTTTGAATAAAAATTTTAATGTTAATTTCTCTACTAGCATCCCCAATTAATATGTTGAATCCAGCAGTATAAATCCTCAAATTTGTTTAACTAATAAAAAAATTTAAACTGTAACAAACAAACAAATTATTAATCATATGTTACTATAAAAAAATTACTATATGATATGGAACTGAGTATGGGCTATGCCAGTGCACGTCACAATATAAGCATAGAAGGTGTACAGTATACGTTACTGTGTACCTGACGTCAGTTTGGAATTAAGCTATAGGGATGCAGCCAATCATTAAGGGGTATTGATCCCTACCACCTTGGATTTAGCTGTTTCTTCTCGATAACTTTTGTTCCAGTCGATGTATCAAAATTTTTGTCACAACAGGGCATAGATACAAATTTAATCAATTTTCTGTAATTGCTGGAACCATAATATATTCATTATTTTGCAACGGGAAACAGCTGAAAAGGAAAAATTGCTTTATTTACAGGAGCGACTACAGAGGCTACAAAATTAACAGAAACAATGCCATATGGATTTCAAAAAGTGAAAGAAACAGTAAACTATGCCTTGTCAGCGTGAAAAAAGTAAAACAATGTGTCTATTCCCTGATTTAAAAGAAAAACCGTAAAACCGATGTGACAGGGATCAATCCCCCTTAACATGACTGTCACTGCATGGGTTTCCAGAACAGTTCATAAGACTTTTCTAGGTGGCTGCTATCCCAGATGTCATTCCAAGAAACAGAGTGCAGAAAACACAAATTCTTGCCATATCTAACTACAGTACGATATATTTGATGTGAATGTGGTGAATTATTTCTAGATACCATTATGTTTCTGTCTCTTTGGGAAGTTTTAAGAATGCAGTATGTCTGGATTACCCTTTAGCAAGTTTCACTGCAAGGATGGCGCAAACTGAAATGTGTTTGCTGACAAATGAAATGGGTCCTTGGGCATTCAGTGTAAACTGTTACAATGCATTAAAATTCGTAGTAATTTTTATTAAAATTAATATTTGTACAGCAAAGTAAATATGTGAGTGTACACACACACATGTGTGTATACTGTATACCTCAACCCACGAACTACCACTGCTGTGGTGTAACAATAAAACACTTGATCTGTAATCTTACCTGTAGGTACTTGTCTTGAAACATTCGTGGCATCTGAATCTGTCTCCCAGGCAACGGGAAGTAAATTTGATTCATACGAGAATGTTGTTCCCGAGAAGCTTTGCGTAGTGTGCCATCAGTGTCCCGCACCACAACCAGCCGATCCTACACAGAAAATTAATGGTAGCATGCTTCTATAAATATTCAGTAATTTACACTGGCACATGAGGGAGAACACCCGGAATTTGAAATGTTAAGGAATTTTTTTATTAAAAAAAATCTGAGAAGCAAATTACCGGTAATTGTTTGAACAGATATGCACTGTACGAACGTCCTAATCTTCCTTGTTATTTATAAATGTGTACGAATAAAATCGTGACAGTGGTTTTTTTTTAATATCTATTTTTAAAATAGACAGTGCAAATAACCTGTGACCCGGAAACTGAAAACCCAATATTCCTTTACTTGGAAGTCGGTAGCCCCCGATATGGCAGTACAAATGAGTCCAGAACATCTGTAAACTTAGTACTGTATAACTGTTATTTTATTATAATAATGTATTAAAATACATACGAAAAACAACACATAACACACTGTAAGGTAAAAAAACATTAAGCTAATAATATTTTTAAATCTTTTAGATTTAAAAAAAATCAAGTAAAAAAAAACAAGTAGTTTTTATGTAAAACATACCATTTTGATGTAATACATTAATTACACATTTTACAAAAATTTTTTTCTCACCGTTGAATTGAGGTAATAGGCTTACGTTCGTATTCCTCGATTTGGAAGCAATGTTTTGTCAAATGTTGTTAAGCTAGCTGTTTTGAAGCTATCAAACAAGCCAAAATACAAAACAAATACTCTATATGCTGCTCAATCCACAGCTTTAAAGTGAACTTGCTTGCTTCACTGCTACAAGAAAGGCGATTCTTCTTGTAAATAGCAAAGGAAAGTAGAAAAAAAGTCTCTGATTAAAAGCAAAGAAAATGCCAGAGTTGCCAACTGCTACACACGAAAGTGCTGAGTTCACAGATTATTGTGCACTAGAGAAACACACTAAGTAGAACCTCGATTTTATGATGGTCTACGGTTCCCAAAAAAATTTACTCAAAATCGATGTTGTCGCAAAACCGATGTAGAACATTTAGAAATATAAGAAAAATTCTTTGCTCAAATATCTTTATAATCGTCGCTAACACACAAAACAAACACGTTTTCAACGTTAAAAAATACGTACAACAATTATATTTAATTGCAATACCCTAATTGATGATAGAAACACGGACATGCCGCAAAGCCTATCATTATCTCTTCCGCCTCAAAAAAGGATACATCGTGAGGCGGCGAGCGCCACAATCCTACTGAGTCATTATTTCCCCCAAAATTACAAAGTTGATTAACATAATGTAAATATTATATAAGAAGTTGAAGTCTTTTGAATAGAAATATAAATGTTTCAAATTCATGAATTATCTCAAACTACCACAATAATCATAAACATCATGAGTTGGCACAAGGCAAACATGTACACACTCCTTATCTCTTTAAATAGTCCCTGATAGAGGCCTGCTTCTGTCTGCAAACCTTCTTAGTGACATAACGCTGCAAGGTTTCTAAAGAGTTTATCACACTTTCCGGTACGTCAAATTCACTGTCCAGCAGGTTCTCGAGTACTTGTAACGCGTTCACACAATCGTCTTTGGAAAGCCTCGCCGTTGTCTCTTCCTCACTTTCTCCATCATCCATTTTTAAAAAAGAATATTTTCATGTGTTGCTTATTAGCAGTTTTTGCTACTCTTGGTTTGGTAAAAAAATTTAAACATTTACAGATGTTTTTCTGGGTTAAAAGAAGAAAATTGTATTTGCAGAATAAAACTATTTATTGTAGATAAAAGGCATGCAAAGAACAGTTTTCAACTAAATTACCTTATATAGGTCTCAAGAAACTCATAAACATCAGACATTTTGCATGTGCAATTGGCCTAAAACTTGTAAAGAAACTTACATGAACTGTAAAGATATAGTTCATTGAATTCCATACCGTAGAGCAAAAATGTACTGTTAACATTAGTGTTGCATATATTGAACACAAAATCACAGAAAAAAACTTATATTTGTTGAACAACATAAGAAGCGTTCTAGCTCTACTTTACAGTTTTAAACATTGTGAAATTTTTGTACTGCAAATTGAAGTTTACCATGTTATGTCCACCCATTGTTTTAGTTCACATTTGTAGCTATACAGAACACTGACTCCTTGTCCGTTAAATATTTTAATATGTTGGCGTAGTGTAACAAACAGTGCTATTGGTTGTAGTGTCATTGTAAACAAAGTATATTTTCTGTACAGTTAATTTCATGTACTGCATTTCAATTAAACATGTTAAAAATACGTACATGATTGAGTAAAAAAAAGTAAACATCTGGTTTTGACCTCAGTTTACCATACTTTCCATATAGATAACAAACGTGACACGCATTTTATTTCGGTGGTAAATTTGTTCAGTGAAATCTGTGTTAAATCCCTCGCCAGTGCTAAAGACCTAAACGTTAAGCACTGACCAAACTCTCTTTCGTCTCCCCCCCCCCCCACAATTCTTTTTTTCACAAATTTTACCATTTTCTTGCACATCAATATTTCAGAATAACATTGGTTTGTTTGCAGTTGGAAAAAATGTAGACATCACACTCATTGTGTCAAACCATATGCACTAATTTATATAAGTAAGATACAAACTCATGAAAATTTTATTTTGATCACAGACAGGTACAACAATGTCAAAACATTTGACTTGGGAATACACACATGTATGCTTTGCTGTTAAAGGGCTCGTAAACATTCATGATGTTATATTAAAAAAAAAAATTCACAAATTAGATAGGTCCCTCAGTTTACATCTAGATTGTTTCAATTTACTAAAATGGCAGTCAACTGCATGACGCATACAATAACTCAATACGATTTACAACACATCGTCATAATTTACCAGTGGGATTACACCCATCATAACAACCATGAAAAACATGCATTCAACTAGAATTCTTAGCAAAATTAATATAAATACTAAAAAATTGCCTACATTACATCTTACGCGTATCGAAATACGAACATCATGCAAAAACAACCATTAACCACTGCTATAAATTTGAATTCTTTTACCAAATGAATGCTCTACACATACGACTACTCAAAAAATATGTGTGTGTGTGTGTGCGCGCGTGCGTGCATGTGTGTGTGTGTGTGTGTGTGTGTATATATATGTGTAGTGTATGCATTTTATCAATGCTGCTGAAATTTTATTTGTACGTAAGTACAATTAAATTTTTTTCTAACTTATTTAAAAATTATTTTTATTGACTATAATCTGATGTGCTGTAAAACTTCTGGATTGTAATACGGTCTTGGACTGTCTGCAATTCAAGCTCCTGGTGTGAAATTATCTGCATTTATCTACACCATTGAAAATATTTAAACTATCAGCCAAGTCACGATGATGGATTACACACTGCACAGAAATATCAACCAAATTACATACTACAGTACTTTAAAAAAAGTTGCAAACATCATACCTTGTTTGATACACCAAAAGATATATCTGTGAAAACAAACGTTGCCTCGCAGTACCCCTTCAGCTCAAGCTCTTGGGAAAGCACCACATCTCCTTCGTCATGTTTTCTAACAACTGGAGGCATCTGCAATTTCTGGTTCACCTTCTCACTAGCTTCCTTCATCACCTGCACTTCACATACACAATTCAGGCTGTTACATTATGAAGCTAATGATGATAACACAGCTAAATAAAGCACATGGCCCGAACATGAATTGTTCTCTGTAGTCTAGAACAGCAGAACAAACTTTTGGAATAACAAATTAAAGTATATTTTTTGGTCAATGACTTTATTCTTATTTTAAGCTAATACAAATAATTAAGTTATACTGATTTGTGGAACATCCTAATGCCATTAAACAAATTTTTTATTTTATTTCATTTTGGACCACTAGACAGTTTTAACAAGTCGTTAACAGTCTACCACAAATTAAACATATGAAAGCACAGTGAAAACAGTAACAGGAAAACACACAGCAAACACAGTTTTTTGTAAAAATATACAATAAATGTACACGGACAAATTCAACAAGTCAATAAATCAATGACTCACAAACAAACAAGTCGACAACCTGTGTAGTCAGCGTGAAAATATTTCACTCCCGGCTACCAGTATTGTGACGTGCACTGGGACGTAGCACTTACTTGGCCTCTTATCATACAGTAATTTCAATTTTTTTTTTGTCGTAAAATGTTTTTTTTTTCTCTGTTTATAACAAATTAAGTAGGCCAACTTAACCAGGTATAAGGGTGTATACGGCGGGATCCAACCTATTAATTGGGGATGCGAGTAGAGAAATTTACATTAAAATTTTCTTTAATTTTAAATTTAACTTTAAAGCAAGAGAAAAGTATAGAATTTTACGTGTCAATTTTATTGGATTTATATCGTGTTTGGACTCATTTGAAAGCTAATTTAATTTCTAGCAACTTTTCTAAGTAAACTTTTCTGATTTTTTGCCTTGTTTAGGTTTTTTGAAATTTCAAGTAGCTTATTAGCTTGCTTCTCCTGGAATAGGATTT
>PNEQ01056209.1:0-10442 GCA_003012365.1 Medauroidea extradentata
CAATGATATAGGGTAACAATGAACTAGGTTAACAATGAGATAGGGTAACAATGAACTAGGGTAACAATGATATAGGGTAACAATGAACTAGTTTAACAATGAGATAGGGTAACAATAAACTAGGGTAACAATGAGATATGGTAACAATAAACTAGGTTAACAATGATATAGGGTAGCAATGAACTAGGTTAACAATGAGATATGGTAACAATGAACTAGGGTACCAATGATATAGGGTAACAATGAACTAGTTTAACAATGAGATAGGGTAACAATAAACTAGGGTAACAATGAACTATGGTACCAATGATATAGGGTAACAATGAACTAGTTTAACAATGAACTAGGTTAACAATGAGATAGGGTAACAATGAACTAGGGTAACAATGAGATATGGTAACAATGAACTAGGGTACCAATGATATAGGGTAACAATGAACTAGGTTAACAATGATATAGGGTAACAATTAACTAGGGTAACAATGAGATATGGTAACAATGAACTAGGGTACCAATGATATAGGGTAACAATGAACTAGGTTAACAATGAGATAGGGTAACAATGAACTAGGGTAAAAATGATATAGGGTAACAATGAACTAGTTTAACAATGAGATAGGGTAACAATAAACTAGGGTAACAATGAGATATGGTAACAATAAACTAGGTTAACAATGATATAGGGTAGCAATTAACTAGGGTAACAATGATATATGGTAACAATGAACTAGGGTACCAATGATATAGGGTAACAATGAACTAGGGTACCAATGATATAGGGTAACAATGAACTAGGGTAACAATGAGATATGGTAACAATAAACTAGGTTAACAATGATATAGGGTAGCAATTAACTAGGGTAACAATGATATATGGTAACAATGAACTAGGGTAACAATGATATATGGTAACAATGAAATAGGGTACCAATGATATAGGGTAACAATGAACTAGGTTAACAATGAGATAGGGTAACAATGAACTAGGGTACCAATGATATAGGGTAACAATGAACTAGTTTAACAATGAGATAGGGTAACAATAAACTAGGGTAACAATGAGATATGGTAACAATAAACTAGGTTAACAATGATATAGGGTAGCAATTAACTAGGGTAACAATGATATATGGTAACAATGAACTAGGGTACCAATGATATAGGGTAACAATGAACTAGGTTAACAATGAGATAGGGTAACAAAGAACTAGGGTAACAATGATATAGGGTAGCAATGAACTAGGGTAACAATGATATAGAGTAACAAGGAGATAGGGTAACAATGAACTGTGGTAATAATGAGGTAGGGTAACTATGAGCTAGGGAGGGTAACTATGAGATAGGGTAACAATGCGATAGGTTAACTATGAGCTAAGGTAACACTGAGCTAGGGTGACAGGGAACTTGTGAAAGAATTAACTAGTAATAAAAACGAACTAGGGAAACAATGCGCTTGGGTAACAATAATTTGGGGTAACAATGAGCTAGGGGAATACTGATCTAGACACATTAAACTTTAAACATAGCTAGAACTGGAGCACAGACAATGTGATATACAAAACTGGTGAAAAAAAAAAGCTATTTAAAAATAATTTTTATTTTTTATATGGGTAACCATGTTTTCAAATCAACTACCTGCAAAACTCCAGACACAACAGAAAAAAATATGAAATTAAGCTAACTCTTAATATATCTCGTTTAAAAACGGAGTAAAAAGTATAAAATAATTGCTCGTGTGAAACTTCTTCTAAGAACGAAAATAAAAACTTGGAGCGCACGCAATAGATTACTGGTGCATGAATAGTTCACCCATATCACTAACATTGTTATCTGCAATTTAAGTGATATGATCTGCTGTGTGAGTTTTCTCAATGACAGCTACTCTCTATATTCCTTACTATTATCTATTGCATAACCCAGTTTTTTTTATTTAAATTTTACTAGAATTTTAATGGGAGAGATAGTTAGTTAGATACTTGTTAGTATGTTTGTAAAACGTGGTATATTAAAATTTACTTTTAACTATCGTTATTTATTACCGTATATTTCCGAATCGTCAAACATTCTTAGGTTATATTATTGTTGTACAAAGTTGTACGTATAAATAGTAGGCCATTACTAATTCATATAACATACATTATTTACGTATTAATAATGTCCTTGAGTAACATTATGTCAATAAAAAAGTTATTAATGTACCATATTCACAATAATGTTTTGTTCCTGATGAATAGGCCTACGTGATATAAGAACGGCGTGGGCTTAATTGCAATCGGATATCAATTCTCGTTAATGAGTAATGACCTCCGTCCCCTTTTCGCGCCAGAGCCAGTAATTTATAACCGTTAGTCAAGGTCCTACTCATTCAAACTGGTCTGCTCTTCAAACACTTCTCCTTATCTCAAAGTAATAAAACAGAAAAGGAGGAAAATAAATGTCGCCTACTTTTAACTGGTTGTCTCTCTTTTTTTATTTCGCTCGTTCCTTCTCCCTCTCTCAGGCTTCTTTATTCCTGCGCTCTGGTATCTTTTAACAAGGGTTTTCTTACAGTACCAGTAGCGTAATAGCCTGAGCGTACCAATTGGTCCGGCCCCTCGGAAGCTTGGAACACGTCCGCGCGAGAGATAGGCGCGCGATTTACGACTCGGCCGCAAGGGGCGCTGGCTGAGCGCTCGCTGCGCCATCTGTGGGCGCGGCGCGGAACTAGCTCGGCGACAGTCCTGCTCCGCAACATACACGATGAAAGAAAAAAGTGAAAGAAGTGGAATAAAAGCTATTCCTGGAAAAGAGAGAGGGAAAATGGAATTGATAAAAGTTACTAATTGGTGAAGAGCAGGTCCGACTTGGCTTCGTTAACCGCTTCTGTTCGACAGTTAAGGGGCGGGGGAAATTACGATCGACCGAGCTTTGGGGAATTTAAAGAATTTTAACTTTACGAGTCGATAAAAATACGCCTCGGCTAGTAAAATTGTAGTTTATCTGTCTCCGTCGCATCGATAACAGTTTCGCTCATTACAGGTCTATATCGTTATCGTTTTACGTATCTTTGATATTTTTTATTTATGTTTAGTGTGTTTATTATTTAAATTCACGAAGGATAAAGTGTTCCACTAAAATTTGCTTGCACATAATTGTGTTTACGGCACTTATAAAAATGCAAAGTAACTAAATTGTAAGTAACTTTATGTCTTCTTGTTATGTAAACGTTTTTGAGAAGACGTGAACATTTTTGTAAAAATAGTCAATCATGCCATCAAAACGTTAGTGATGCTGAGGTAGAAGTGATTTTGTCTGGAAGAAAGAATTGTGAGTTTTACTTCTCGAAAGCAGCACTATGTACTTAATATTCCTCGCAAATGCTTTAACAATGCAGCTGTACTCATGACTTCCTGGTTTACAAGAATTACTGAGTCAGAATATGATTATGTGATTCTTGTAAACAGTTATATTCTACCGAGATATTATTAGTATAAAATCAGATAATGCTCTGGGTATGCGTGGAACATAATCAAAAAGCTCAGCTGTTGTAATTTCAAGACGTTGGTTAGCCTACCAGCTCAAAGTCTGTCTCTTGTGTTCATGTATTCATGTCCGTGTATGTAGATATTAATGAACGCATTCACGTAAATGTGTGACTATGATCCAAACACACTAGGCCGCAGAAACCACGCCCCCCTCCCTTGTTTCACCCAATCGTGTCTTGCGGATCACTATTTTCTTCATATAACTGCAGTACCGTTATGTGGCCTTGTGTGGGGTGTTCAGAGATGATAAATGAAACTAGAGCTTTGAACTGTAATCCTCGGGATGCAACCTTCTTTATCGTACCTTTGGGAGTGTGGAAGATGATCTGGAAGGGGTCGCGCTCACTCTAAATACAACGGATGAGAAGGATGGGGGAAAAAAAAAGGGGGGGGGTTGAATCAGGTCTGTAGGGTGTTCTCGTCTCATGGCATCCGTAATTTATGATCTTTGAAAGAACTGTGCAATGGGAGTGCATGACTGGATTCAGTTTCTTGGACATACTCCATGAATCCAGTCATCCGTAATTTATATCTGATGCTGAAGGCTTGTGATTGGCTGCTGTCACATCAAGTAATAATAATCCTGGCGTAAAACATACTAGAAGAAGCATTATATTTTTAAATGCCTCGTGCTTCTTCAACAACCAAAATCCTCTGTCCACTCCTTGTGAACTATATTGTAGCTTCTCTTACACATGCTGAATGAAATGTAGGTACAACGTCAACACTTCACAAGAGGAGAACAGCAATAATATATTAAACTATTCTCATTCTATTGAAGCTTAGTAAGAGCATACAAAAGTTGTTAACATTATAAGTTTTTTTCTTGTTGTTTGTTTGGAAACGAATCCCCAGGTAACAAAGGTGAAGTAGGAAAGGAGCGGCAGGAAGTATCTCTTCCCTCTTTTTCATTCTTCCCTCTCCCGTTTCCTCCGCCCCTTCATTCCGGCGCCGCTCCATACTCACCTCATGTCAGTCACCCTTCACCAGCATTGAAGACCTCGATGTTAAGTGCAGACCAAAATCACTTACTCATTCTTACCTAGCTTTGTGAGAGCGAACTTCAGTTGTTCGGCAAAGGAAAGGCAGGGTGGTTTTATGTGTACTTCAGTACTGGACATCCCTCATTAAGCTTATCAAAGCTTGAAAACTACTCTTTTTAAAATAGTGGCCCCAAGATTTCTTTTATCTGTGGATGGATGGCTTCCAAATAGAGCCAGTGATTTTTGGTGAAACCTTTTTTTCGTACAATTCGTTTCAACGCCTTACGTTCACATCTGCAGCCCTACTACGTAGTCAGTGATTACTATAGATGATGGTTTTTGATCTTTGAAAGATTTTTGCAATAGAGATGCATGACAAGATTAGTATTCACGGATATACGCCATTGATTGTGAATGTTGCCAAGTCGTAGATAAACCCACAAAACATAAAAATACAAAAAGAAAATCAAAATAAAAATGCAACAATATGTTTATGTTTTTGTGGGTTTATCTGCGACTTGACAACATTCGCAAGCAATGGCGTATATCCGTGAATCCACATCTTGTCATGATGGTTTATCGCGGGAAAACTTGATTGTTTGCTGTTTCAGCATACGTTCAGCTTATGGTAAGGTGACTGACTCTCGCTTGTACTTGGAGCTATTGCCCTATTTGACTGAGCCAATAAGAATCCCGCTATTGTAATATTTGACGTCTATTATTGGTCTGCAGACAGCTACGGTGTGTCATAAGTAGCCTATATCACCCAATGACACATGTCACAAGAAACTATAGTGTTTTAAAGTGCATGTTGGCACAAAACATTTTCACGATATACCGTCATCTCTAGTGAGTGCATGTTTTCAACTCTCAGAGTCTCGAGGTTCTACACACTAATCACAGACGTGTGTTGTCGCAGTAACCTTGTTCTGATTGGCTCAGTCAAATAAGTGAGCGGTCACTGCACTGATATATTCTGCCAATAACCACGTAGCAGTGCTGCAGCACGTAATGGGCAGATACGCGGGAATTTGCGGGTTCAAGGACCTGCAGGTTGGACTGCACAGTACTGTATACACTATGTCCTCAGATAATTGTACATTGTCTGTTGCTACAGTGAGTGGACAGTTGTACATGTGACAAGGTAGCGCGGGGGTCTGTGAGTGTGTTCTTGAATGTCTGCTGTAGAGGCACGAGTATTTCACGTGTTGATCTGGCAACAGCCTAGACTTCTCACACCTATACACACACACTGGCCAAAGTCAAATATACATTGGCTTGTAACCGTATCACGTGTTACCACCACGACTTGTTTCCTCATTTATAATTGGCTTGCAGTCGTCAAAGATGTGTTGATACAGGTGTCGTCTAATCACAGAAGGAGCAGTGAAGTATATATTAGTGTCATTCAACCTGACCTAGAACAAATACGCGAAATAATCTTGTCTCTAGCTACTGGTTCACAGTCCTCAAGGAAAAGTTTCATCTACGGCGAACAAATCGCGAACGTAATTAAAGCGCACAGGAGTTTGAAATCTAACGTCTTCTCGGATGAATTCGCGAAATTTCTGGGTGTATAGTTATGGGGTTGCAGAATTATCTTCATTGAATTCACAGGCTCTACTTGTAAAGAAAAGTATGAGAAAAAAACTATACTTAAAAAATTGAAGTACAATTAATTTTTACATTAAATGAAAGAAAATGATACATGTATGAAAATTACTACTTGACAAGAGGGTGGTACGTAAGAATACCAAGTGATTAATATTACACTTGTACACTACTTCGTGATAGAACATTTGACTTGCATGTAATATCTCTGACTAGAGCTGATACGTGAAGCCAGTCTACAATATGTCACTATAGTACTTGAGCTTTACTGCTGTGGCAACCGAGTGAGGTGGCGTGTTGAGCCCACGTTCGGAAGGACCCGGGTTCGATCCCTGCCTCCGGCCATCCTGATTCCGATATTCCATGTTTCCCGAAATCGCTCCAGTTGATTGCTGGCTTGGTTGCTTAACAAAGGCCATGGCCGAATCCTCTCTCAGCTGCTGTCATTGTACCAGGTTGTGTGTGACTGTCAATAATGACCTCGTTGTCGACGAGACGTGCATGGCAGCAGAACGGAACATGAATTCTTGAACAACGTGTTTTATTATGGCGTGAGTTTCAAATTCGAATACGAAGTGCGTGTAACAGATGACTCATCTGAGATGAGGAGTGGGTAAGAGAGAGTGGACGATAGGGTCAGGAATGTTGTCAGTGTTGAACCGTGGAGGAATAATAAACCCAACGAATAACTGGAGAGCACCGAGAAACCCAGCAGGATAAATCAAGTAGGTACCTACTCATTGGTTGAAGACAGAGTGGGCGTGTCCGAAATGGTGTGGTCCAATAGGACTGTGGTGTTGGCGTGCTTTGCATACAGTCGATTCGCTGTAAAAAAAACCTTCCTAGACTGTTTAGGAAGCAATTAACCTAAACACAGTATAGAAATGTTACCATACTTCCGCCTTGTAAATATGCAAACTTTTACAGTTGCTACAATACAAGTCTGGTAACTTCAGTGCGCATTTGACTGTTTTATAAAGAGTTTAGTAGTGCTTCCATGGATGTCTGGGAAACTATTATACCATACCTACTTTCTTAGCGCTCCCATACACGCTTCTGGAAAATTTACAAACTATTTTTAGAGTGTTCGATTCTATCTCGTGTTGATATTTTTTAGGAAATGCTTGCAGTTCTCCGAGTTGGAAGAAACATCCGTAGTTACTCTCTGTGAACGCAGACATGGCGACGACCAACTACACGCAACACACGAATGAACTGCCCTGCTATTGGCTAACTCAACACACGAGTCCCACACCCGGGGCCAGTTGAGAGCGATTATCTCGCCCCATAATTCTGGCCGAGTGTCGGAACTGTCAACACGAGAACGTTTCTGTCGAGCAACGTCCGAGCAAACTCATCTACGAGTAAAAATTTCCGCACGTGAAGCTCGGGGTCGTAAATTCGCCGTGCGTGTCTCCTCGTAGAAGGGCGATGCAGCCGGTGATTGGTGGAGAAGAGTTTGCCGAAGAGGGGAAGATGACATCGTAGGGAGTTTCCCCCTCCCCCCTTCTTCATGATAGCCACCCCTCACTGCCCTGCGAGCTTTATTGCTCGCGCGCTGATTGGTCGCGCAGGTGCACCGGAAATTGCCGCCGAGGTTGGCTGCACTGCGCCGTCCGAGCTGCCACCTCCTCGTATTTTATTTCGCTCCGGCCTCGTATTCACACGCAGAATAATACTAAAAATACATACATATTCATTGCCGCAGGTGTTCAGACGCTGTTCTTCGTAGTTAACCGAGAACACAACAACGAGGCATGTAAGGCTGTTTACAGTCGAGTGAGCACTTTTTTTATAAAGCTCCAAGAGCTCATGGTAGATAAATAAACGCTGAAAACATCAATGGAATTCTACATTTTTTTCGAAGTCAATATGGTTGAACTACAAAACGACAATCCTAGATAATGGTATCTGTCAACTTTATGAGTAAATATTTATCAAGAATTACTAATTCGTTACGCGTGATCTCTTGCGCCGCAGTTAAATGCACGAGGTTCCAGCGTCAGAGATTGTGCCTCAAAAGTTCGTAACACTGGAAACAATTTTGTTTGACACGTTGGCTAAAACTATTGTCTAGGATTGCTGTTTTTTGACTTTCGCAAATTGGCTTCAAGAAACCTGCAGTTACATGGATGTCCACACATTATCACTACAACTTCAACTGTAGATAAAAAAATAACTAACAGTGTTAGAGGCATGCAGTTAGCTGTATATGGATGAGCAGCTCACAAAGAGTCTATACATAACTAACAGACTTCTACGTGTGCACCCTTTGTCGCCCGAAGTAGGCTACTTCTTGACGTAAATAATAATGAAATCATTCATTAATTTGTCATGCAGAATCATTGCAAGATAATCATGGGTTTTAGCTTTAAAAAAATTGTTTTGTAATGATTTTGCATGACAAGTTAATGAAAGATTCCACTATTATTTATATCGAGCCGTTAACCAAGAATATATCCTATACTTTGTCAAATAGAAAATGTTGATAATATAATCTGAATGAAAGTTATGGCTCAAAAACTAAAAATACAATGAAATTGTCTGACACCCCTCCCCCCTTAAGGGCACCGCCTCCCCCGCGCTTTAAATGCGTTGTGTAGTGCGAGAAAATGTATTCTTTTTAATTAAACTATTCCACATGGGCCCATTGTGCCAGTGTACGAATAGATAAAACACATCGGATAATGACGGAATGTCATTGTTCAGACACCATGCTAGTCAAAAATACAGTTTCGAGGCACTCCAACATATAAAAAAAACGGCATTTTATGACTGCCGTACTTCAAAGTGTACTAACCGGATGTATGTGAAACTTGGATAGAAACGTACACTGGACTTTGCTACAGACGTTCCACCAATACAATTATATGGTCACTGCTTAGTGTCCCATAGTAAAAATGTATCGGTTGGAATCTTGTACGCTAGTTCGGCGCTTGACTCGTTGAGGCGATGCGGCATTTGATACGCACTTCAATGTCGCCCTTACAGCCGCGTCACTTCTGAGTCTCTAACACGCAGTTCTATAAGAAGCGACAAGGTTATCGTACCAGCTCTCGGGACGTACATGATTATAAACAATACCGCGTCGATTCCAGTCATTGATTTAAATAACCCCTTGTAATGATTGAGGCACTGTAATTAATTTGTATATTAATTAGCTAATTTAAAAACCTCTTTGTACACAAGATTGGTACTTCAGTCATCAAGTGTTAGAATGTCCAAGCGGCTAGTTGAACTAATTCTGCAGCAGGATAAGTAGCTATAGCTGTCCACGCGAAAAGCAGTCTTAAGTTTGTCCCTGCCACTAACAGCGACTTCGCCTGGGCCTTATTTATAGCCCTGCCTATTTGACGTGCTATGGTAGTTACAGACACCTAAGGTAAGAGGTTAATCGAATGAGAAACATTTGTTTACCCTGTGCACAACCATTGGTGACGGTGCCCTCAATTATATATTTTCAAAATATTCACTTTAACTTTATTGACATTACAAAGTTTCAGTGGGTAAAGGTTTCGCGGAAACGTATTTGGTGCCCCAAACCTGAGATTAGTGAGATGATATATCCGGTTTACTGCCAAAAGTGACAAAGTCAAAATGAGATAAAATTATAAAAATGCTAGGAATATGTATATGATGTTCACGAACAATTGCCCAAGTTTAAAGTCTATTCGTCTTTTCGTACTGTTGTGTCACAGTATAGTAACATACCACATTTTTGTTAATATCTACAATTTAATACTGTTTTTAAACGAAATAGCATTTATGACTTAATCACTTTTGGCAGTATACCGACGATATGTCAGCTGATATTGTAGAGGAACCTAAGTGGAAAGCGAACTGCAATTTTAACCCTTTTAAAGACTGCACGTAAATTGCACTAATTCGATCTGCCTTGTAGTTTTTGTGTGTCAGAATTGAACGTTTGCACGCAGCTTTTAACGGAATTCGAGCCCAGAACCTCCCGGAATTTAGACCTGAGTGACAAACAACTGCGTCACGTAACGTCGAAATAATTCATGAAAAAAAAATTTATTAAAAAAATATATATATCTTTGTCCTGGGCTCATAGAGGTTGTACAACACTACGTCTCGATAGGTTACTGTAGTGAAACTCCTGTATAGGTTGTTTCTCGCTGCTCGTTCCTGCTTTTCGGATCGTCTGCCTTGATTATTGACCAACTAAGTTTTATTCTTAATAATCACGTTTCTTACAAAGAAAAAAAATTACATACATATTTTTTAAAATATTTACGTAAGCATCACTCTGACGCGAACAACGCCTCAATATCGCTACTGGTTAGATAGATATCGTGAGTTCATG
>PNEQ01056210.1:0-22308 GCA_003012365.1 Medauroidea extradentata
GATTTTACATTCACTTGCCTTGGCAAATTACAGACGTACGGAGTCACAATAATCTTATTCTGATTGGTGCCGTCAAATGAGAAACGTGTTTGAACAAAGACACGCTGTCAATAACCATGACGCAAAGCTACCGATGTGCACGAGAGACACTGAAACAAAGTGGGGCAAAATTCTTTTCGCGACAAAATCGTGGCCCTACATATTACCATAGAGAGATTCTTATTGGCTCAGTCAAATGGGGTAACAGGTCCACGTACAAGCGAAAGTCAATATTTTGATAAGGTAAACGTATTTTGAAACCCAGCAAACAGTCAAGATTTTCCACGATAAACCATTAGCTGTAACGATAATAAGGAATAAGGAATGTGGTGTGTTCCTCTGGTCCCGTAGCGGGAATTTGTATGCCTAGAAAACAACAGCGAAAATGACCATAGTTCAGTTGTTTCCTCTCTAACGAAATAAGCACATTCAAAATAATTAAACCACCATCCCGACGAAAAACACTCGTAACTGCTTGCGTTTCGTACATACAAACGGAGTTTAAAAATTGTACGGTTGTTATACGACAGGTAAAGCTCACGACTGAAACTTCGCACACTCACTGGCATTCTGGAATGTGGAAGTAAAACACAATTACACGTTTGATTAAAGAGGTTTCTTACCATAAAAAAAAATTCTCTCTTTTAAAACAAATAAACACAATTTACTACCAACTCACCAGTTTCTCCAACATTTTGCGCGCAAAATTAAATTCCGACTTGAATCGAATCGGTATAATTTCTATTCTGGATTCACCTCGCGTCCGCCATATTTGTCGCGCTGAGGTCACAGAAACCTTAGCGCTGATTGGTGAACATCTTTAGTTTCTAGTGTCGCAGATGTTGTGTTGCTTCTGTCGTGCTTATTTGATCCCGGCATTAGGAACCATTGCAGACACGGTGACCGTACATGTATAACTGTGTATCAAAACATTACAAACTCATTGACTTCAGTTGGCGTGTTCTATTAGAGTGCCACCGTTATTCTCGTAATTTTCGCGTAACTTGATTTGTCACTCCCCCCCCCCTCCAAATTAAAGGGCATCACGACTAACGCCGCATTCCGATACTACCTGACTTCATCGGCCAATTCAGAGATCTCAGCTATCGTTCCGTTTTTACTGACGACCTCTGATGGTCACTGAGGATGATTATCAGCTTGTTGCTCGTGCGAGGTTACGACTTCGGATGCAGCTGGAGCTCGAGAGAACATTCAACGCCAGGAAAGCAGTTGTCGTTTAGAAATGTTTATATGCATTCAAATTATCACAGCGTTACATTAGAATACATTTACTCTATATACTTTGAGAATATTTTCCAAAGGTGTTAATAAAAAAATTATATTAAAATTGAATGGATGTTTTCTATTTTGAAAGTACAAACATTATACGAAAATTCTGTGAAGTAAAACTATTTTTAAATTTAATTACTTTTAAAGATTTCGAAACTGTATTTGCTACTCAAATTTGTGTTTACGTACAGGTTTTCTTCTATTTACATGTTCATTACTGCCAGTCGTTTCGAAGCTGCTAGATCACCGACAAAGTATTTACTGTTTATTGATATGGTTCTGTTACTGCTGACGAAAACTGGCATATATATGATATATATAACTTTTTATTGATTCATATTGAAACATTTTAAAAGAAACTTAAAGCTAACTACACAAATGTCAAACGAAAATAGCATTCCATCGTAATAATTTTTTCACACATTTACTCAAACATGTTCTCTTCAAAATTCCTTGAGTTTCGCCTCTACCCCCTTTTGTTGTTTTCCTGAAAACGACTTATTCTGTTTTTTTACTTATTTTACTCTATAAGGTTGTCTTATGTTATTGGGGGATTTTGAGCGATTCGGCAATATTCGCTCGCAATGGCGTATGTTAAAAATAATTGTTTAGTTCGTCATGCATGGAAAAAATCTTTCAAACGTCATAATAGTGTATTTATTTACTGGCGGTGTTGTTCCGTCTGTATATATCGTCGACGTCGACTACTGGAGTGTGACTGACCGAAAAATACGTTACGTCAAGAAAGTAATTATTTTATCACTTACAGGAACATCACGTTACCCTTCGTCAGTTAAGTAGTTAACTTCACCTTAATTGACAGCGCGTGAATTGCAGA
Organism: Medauroidea extradentata; assembly: GCA_003012365.1. NCBI lineage: Eukaryota > Metazoa > Arthropoda > Insecta > Phasmatodea > Phasmatidae > Medauroidea > Medauroidea extradentata. The sequence goes on from PNEQ01056210.1 coordinate 2,168, forward strand.
GAAAGCAGGTTAATATAAATATACAATCCCACAGTGCTACAAATAACTCACGCTCCAAAGACTGTTAACAACTGGGTTATCTATACATAGTTTATGGCTGGGGCGGGAGGGGGGTTCATCAGTTGAACATGTCATCTTTCAGACAATATTACTTTCTGTCTTTATTTGACGTTCCTAAATGTTGATGTAAGAAATTTAATAGTAAGTAGTATATGCGGGTTTGAGCGCAATTTTTGAATTCCCTCAAATACAGTACTTTTAACCCGAATTAACGTAAAATATTAACAATTTTTATGTAATATAATTTACGGTAGAAATTTAGAATTTCGCTGCTATCAATGTTGGCACAATTTTCAGTTACTTAAAAATGTTTTATGGTAAAAGCTTGACAATTTTTAAGACAATCAAATTAAACCCCAACAGTTTTGTTATTCTCACTGTCTTGAAGTGTTCTACACAACTCCATAAAATGTGCTATCATAAAATAATGATTTTATATTGAGTTCAAAGCTTAGCACAATCTTCTCGACATTCTTTATAGACTTTCTCTTAATAGTACTGATTTTGCGTCAGCAAAATGTTTGATTTTGAATCATTTTTATGGTAATTTGGGCTAAAAGTACTGATTTTGAGGCAATCCAATAATTGCTCATAAACCGACGTAATACTACTAGTTTGTGTTCTTTTTTTTTTTTTTTTTTGTAAAATTGTATATGGACTACGACACAAAATTTTATACTGTAGACATGGTAAAGCAGGGATCGATTCCCGACTCTAGCCATCCTAATTTAAATTTTCCAGGGTTTCCTGAAGTCACTCCAGGCGAATGCTGGGATGGAGGTCCTAAACGATTCCTACCCCCTTTTCCCTGTGCACATCTATCGAGGCCTTGTGCTGTTCGAGGTCACGTAAAATACTAAATAAATAAAAAATATAAAGTTTCGAAAAAAAAAAAATAGGGTGTGCGAACTCCTAAATCACTCATTTCCTTTTCGTTACGCCCGGACAGCTACTTATGTTTAAGAACATTATGTGGCGTTTTTAAACTGCATTTAACAACTGCAGCGTAGCAAAAATAGCGAAGGACGGTTCCTTTTCAAGCGCACGCAATTGCTTAACACTGACCTACATTACTGTAAATAACTCCCCGAAATGCACTGCTTCCGCGTTTCTCAAGCTCGCGTATATTGACCACCTCACCTTTCCCCTTCCGGCGTTATACCGGCCGCAGTAGAGGGTTGACAGTAAACACCATTCCCGATAACGGGTTATTAACCCTGAATCTCTCGTTGCCGTTCTACGCTGCTGCGACTAATAAAATCAAAATGTTCTCTTTACCGATGAGTTTATTTCCTCGGCGCAGGGCGTTTATTACCGGCGGATAAAAACACACGCGCCAGTGCAACTTCCGCTTCCTTGTTTCTCGCGCGAGGGTGTGGGGGAGGGAATTGCGCCGACACCACTGCAGGAGGGGGAGGGGGTGAGAAGACTGGGGACGCATGCGCATGCGCACTAGCTCCGTCTCTCTCCCGACTATCGATGAGCCGCGAAGGGGAAGTGACCACGCAGAAAAAAAAAAAGAGGTGGTTGGTTGTATAGAGCAGACGCGTCGGCGCACACGTCACGTACACTTGAGACGACGCTACGTCACCGTTGCCATGACGACCGCCAAACACGCGCCTCGTGCGCGCGCAACCTCCCGCGAGCGACTGAGCCGAGATCGTGACGGTCGTTAATTTGCGCCGCGCTCGTTGGTTGGACTATCTTCGTCTAATCCCGCACCGACCAAACTCTCTTCCGTGAGATACTGAGTCAAGTGAGAGGACTTCCCTGACGTTGCCGGAAGCAGCCATGTCGAGTCAGCTTTCTGAGGCACAGGAATTTATTTCAATCTACAGATGATGAGAAAAAATTGTGCCAGCATACCCTTGAATACGCTGCAATTTCTTGCGACATGTTTGATTGTGTGATGCACGTCTTTCACAACGAAGCTATTTGCAGACCTATAGCAGGCATAAAATATTACAGTAGTGTGTTTGTCATCGGCGCAGTTAAATAGGGTAACAGTTCAATGTGCAAGCGGAAGCTAGCAATTACGTCGAATGAACGCAGCAAACTGTCTAGTTTTCCTGCTGTAAATCATCATATCTGTTTATATCCTGTTCTTTGGTGGAAGTTGTAGAACGGTTTCCTGAGGTCAACCAGGCTTAATCTTATAGACTACACGTGGTTAAATTTTTCTTCTGCTTTCTAGTAAATATGAATCTGTTTGCAAGGACATTAATTTACACTATTGACAGATCAAAAGTAAAAACTAAATGTTATTCACTTACAGTTAAAGGCTTTAGCAAAATACTGTTTACATAAAACCTTCCAATCACTAACCGTGAAGCAAAGCTGCGGATGTGCACGTAAGGTACTAAATCAAGTTGGTGTGAATATTTTGCGTGTCTGTACTTTTTCATAAATAATTGAGTAATTTAAAGTATGTCTTGCTCATGATGATAAAATTGTGTATTTCAACACTTGGTTGCAAGGAAATATGGATCGTGTATCGCCCATACTCCGCGCTATCTCCAGCACTGGCATTCTCCCGAACTTGACCCAGATACCAGACGTGGATGTGGGCCGAGATGGATTCCCAAGCGGTCGGACTGCACAATATTGCTGTGCTATTGCTTTCCTCGCGCCTATTTCCGGTCCCACTCTATGTTATATTACATTTCTCTACGCTGGAAGGTTGTCCCACAACTGGGTAACGTATCGCGCGTTTTTAAGTATAGAGGTGGAAGGAAAACAACTTGGATACAGTCTTGTTGAAAGAATGAATCCGACGTTAGTGGTTCAGAATGATTGACAGGATCGTCAATGTAAGAAACATCACATTTGTGTATGAAGATATGTTTTCAAAGTTTGTAACAGGGATGTATATCTCAATATAAATTTTGGTTCTTTGTACCTTCGGTTGGAAATTCAGTAAACTAAATTAGGTAAAAGAAATAAAGAGCAAAGTAATGTACAACTAATCAATAAAAACCAAAGTATCCAATGTAGCTAATATTAAGGTCCTACGGTTATATTGTGTTTACAACCTAAGTTTCCAGTTTAGAGTTACTTATCAAATAATACTCCGTAGTTGGCACTAAGGGTCAAGAATCCCCAGCTAAACCAAACTCTCAAAGCCATATTTTTCATTCTGTCTCCCTACATAAAATCTGTGAAGTAAAAAGCAGAAATTGTAATGACTGCAGTTGCGAAAACACAAGAAGATTCCGCGCAGTCCCTACAAAAACATAAATAACTTTTCAGCAAACATGTTCCAAGTACCCTTTTGCTAATTCACCTGGACATACAACATTAAAGTTGTCAGCTTATAACGCAATTATAGGCCACAGTTGTTGTCCAACTTAGCATTACTATGATAACCGCATAAAATAAACCTTCGTTGTTACTGATGAGGGATACTTGCTGAAGGCAATAATTTTACATGCTGTTCACCACTAGTGCAAAAGCAAAAGTACCACTAGTCTGTATTTCCCTGGCGGTCCAATCATATTAATCCCGCACAAAATTTTTTTCTTACCTCCTTTAAGCAAGGGGGAAGTATTGGATACCACATTTTCCCAATAAAATGGAATTGCTATGATAGGCTTCCTGAGCTAGGTAGTACGGTGGTAATTCAACCAACTCACATTCGAGAGGACATGGGTTCAGTTTCCAAACTGGCCATCCTGATTCCGGTTATCCATAATTTTCCGACGTCACTTCACGAGAATCCTGGAATAATAAGTCAAAGCTAATTATGCCCGCTTGCTTAGCTTTACCCATTCCCATCCCTGTCGTGACACCGCCTATAATGACCTTATCCTCCCCTTAGTCCTCAAGTCTAGCCAAAACTCCGCCGTACGAGCTCTGTAATTGCGCTTAGAAGGGACTACACCAGTCACCAAGAAAGCATACAAAATTTCTACCTTGGTGTACAGGAGAGGAGCTACCTTGTCAGCCAACTGATACCGCCACGGTTGTTCGGATGTTGATAACGAACGCCTCTAGGACACAATAAGAGAACAATCATACAATGACCAACAGCACAATTTCATCTAGGAGACAGGGACGGAAATACAGCGCTTTAGCCGACATTCCGATGAACGCCGTGTTCCAAAATAGTGCAATAAATCCTATTCCTTCGCGACTTTTATGTACAGTAGTCTATTTCACACATGAGCTTAATTTACTGACAACTGGTAAATGTTATTTCAGAAACGAAATATATAGTTATGTTTTCGTGAAACAATGCATTAGCTTAGTGAAATGCCGAATTAAAGAGAAACTATGTTGGTATCATAAATAACGTTGGAAACAAAGCGGCCATGCATAGCGCACCACAGAAATCTGTGATCTTTGAACTATTAACATCAATGCCCGGAATGCATCTATCTATACAAAGTCTGGAAAGTAAAATGATTCTTCTAGCTCAATGCTCTAACACCCTGACTTTTCTATGTAACTGCCGCGACAAAGTGATCGTTCCTAAAAGACTGCACATCTGGCTCAAAATATAGCATCAACAGGAAAGCTATGCCTGTAGAATTGTCGGATAAGTACGCTGGTTAGTGAAGCAGACTATACCTACATGTATTCACAGATGGTAGGGAAGAGTATTCGCTGGCGGGGTGCGACCAGACGGGGCAGGAAGGTGCAGCAGTAGTAATCTCACCAGTGCGCGCCCAGCGATCGTCCGTGTCTGCCCCGCAGCAGGTAGAATCCTACACTGAACTGTAATTAGGTCAAATGCACCGGGTCTAATTACTGCAAGTGCAGCTGGAAATCCTGGGTCGCAGTCAGGTTGCACTCGGACGTTTCTTCCTGTTGGAAAATAGCGGACCAAGTTCCGGTAGGGATCCATTCACCCAGATATGAATTACGCTATTGAAGCGTACATTACCGCATATATTTTTATCATTGTTGAGTTCAGAGATTTATTATCGCCTGATATCGGTTACCTAACTGGATGAGCTGTAGTAAATGCGATTAGTATTTATTTTATATATGAAGGAATCAGTACTAGTCCGGAAATGTCTTGGCAATTATTTATCTGTTACTCAATATGTTGAAATTCTCGTAGTTGACACAGTCGCACATTCGTAAGAGCAATGAATCTGCTATGACGGCAAAATCCCTCGAGCGAAGTAGTGCATTATTTGGGCTCGCAGCTGCTCTTCGACGACAAAGGGTGGCACATATTCGAAGAACCTAGGCTGAAGCGGTGATGGAATGGAAAAATGAATGAAAGTAGCGTTTTTAAAAAACCCACAGGTACATTTCCTATTAGCATAAATACGGGGTTAAAGATGCCGGGAAACGATCCCGTGAGTCGTGGTGGGAGGTGGGTAGTCAATCCACTAATACCGATGCTGCATCATATTGCGCCTCTGTCGACGTGGCTGGGGGCATCGGTCCGTGGTTCCAAGGACTGGAAACTGAAGAAAAATGAATACGATAGGGAAACAATGCTAGGAGGATAGGTCACGTCGGCGCACGAGACTCAACGACCCTCTGACGTTGGTCGAGGGCTTCACGTCCTCAGTCTGTTGTTCCCGCTAATGAAGCCCGCTGTCGTAGCCAGCCAGAGTCCCAGGCCAGGAGCAGTGTTACATCCTGGCTCTTGTGTAAACAGAACAAGGTGCAGTTGTTCCGACCCTGTCTCTCCAGGCACACACTGTGATTGGAGACCTCGTAGACGAGGCGTGTTAGCTACGATCCGCCCTCTCTCATAAAACACATTAGTCTCTACCGGACCCCTGCTGCTAGAGGTCCCAAACAAAGAACAGAACGAGAGAGCGAGAAAAAAACAAACAAACGTGACACTTCATTATCTACAACACCGATATATTTACTTTTCGTTTCATGTTTTTTTTTCTAACACGAGGGATTTCTGCGCCAACAAATAGCCTACTTATAACTTAATACAACCGAGCGAGATAGCGCAATGGTAAAAAAAAAAAAAAACACTGTGTGCTATCATTCGGTTTCATGGCCCGATCCCTTCACTTTTCCTCTAAATTCAACGTGTTCATTGCGTTTAATTGCTTGGCAGAACTTAGAACTCACATTATAAACATAAAATATAAAAGCAAATGAACATAACGGAAGAGATTAAGTGCATCGATCGTGCCAGCAGAACCAGTCATGTAATAAAGACATTTCATGGCAGCCAATGAGCATTACACTTGCGAATAAGGTATCTTAATTGATAGTGAGTACCTTCTAGCCTTGAACAGTACCGCAATGGCGTCTGTGTTTTCCGACATTTACGTAGACGAGTTAACTCAGAATAAGTTCAGGGGTTGAAGCGAACAGGTTATGGCAGTATAGCTACGCACCTTGCAGATGACCTGTCGGAGCAGGTTTTGTTCAAGCATCACAAGATTCTGAATTCGGGATTATGGTAAACAACGTATGTCTGCCGTTTCCGAAGTGAACGTTGATCACAAACCCCTCTCCTTTCCTTCACACGCCCAAATAAAGCTATGGAGTCCATAATATTAAATATATACGTTTGGAACTCCATCAGATAAAAATACGTATCAAGAAAAGTGACACCAAAAAACCGGCATGGTTGGAACGTACGCTGCAAAGTAACTAAAACAAAAGAGCTGTTGGTAGTGTCAAAGGACGAAAGAACACATGTCTGCGTTTGTGGTTGTCGTCAGTGTCGCCACTATGACACGGAAACATATTACTATATAAATGACACGTGATGTGTCAGTTACACAGTCGAACTGTTGGTAACTTAAAAGGAAGAGTAGCGTCAACTGTGAGCAAGCAAAACAGAGTAAGGAGTTAATTAATTTTACGGAAGCTCAATTAATTTGATAGAATAATAAAACTGATACGTATGTTCCAGTAAGAGAAAATAAGAGCATGTAATTTCATATTCCCAAGTAGCACATCATAGAGTCTATGTATTTACTTTTTTATTATATTTCAGCTGAACAAATTCTTTAGTAGTGGTTTTGATAAATGAAAATGGCGAAGAATATTTCTCAAATACAATATTTAAAATAAACGTCATCATAGTTTACAGAATACATTGCTTAAAAAAAGTGTCATTTATTACGTTGAAAATCTTTCAAGAAACTTAGCACATAAATACATTATAAACGTTTTAAATGTTATCTGCTTGAATATCCTAGAATATGAGATCGAAAAAAAATATTCTGAGAGTACAGGTAGGGTTTTTCTTCAATTATCCGTACTGCCTACACCCATATGCAACACAAACCTCAGATGTAAAGCGGTGGTAGTCTACACTAGTCTTTCCAGGCGGAGTGCTGCAATGGCTTGGTTATGAATAGCCCGACCGATCAGTGCGAATTACGAATAATTTGGTGAAAATTGTTTTTTTAAACACGCCTGTTTCCAAGCCTAAAATCATAAAAAAATCTACTTCAAGAACATCAGACTGCAAAAACAAAATACATATATTCGTAACCGTAACTTAACGTAATTTGGAGTGATCAAGCAGTGAACCAAATGTTAATGACACATCTACAACGGTATATATGCACGTACAGTGCACAACGTCACACACTCTGTTAACATTTTCCCTTTGAATCACATGTACTTACACTGAACGCAAGTACATGAACAAACAAATGCCACGAAAAATTGTTTTCCTGTTTCCTGCGGACGACAAACCATATCACAGTTATGAAAATAAATACAAATAAAACTAGAGAAAAACAACCAAATAAATTGAAGAATTATTTTCTATTTTATGTATCGGTTATCCTAAATTATGTCCACTGAATTGTCCTTGTAATAGCATGTTTCGCCTAGTTTGTAGGTTTTTGGTATTAAATATCTTCGTACCAGACATTAGCCATAATAATTTAATTGTTTAACTTTCGTGGTCATGATACAGCTTACAACTTTACCGATCATAATTGAGGGACTATTGTAGAGGTGTAAGTGTAAATAGTTTTCTCGTACTCTATTATTTGAATTAACAATTATGTTGTAACTGAATAGTGCAGAAATTCGTCTAATAGTTTTTATACGAAAACTCCTCAAAGATCTTACTTAATGTTTAAATAACGCAAGAATGTACAAGCACGTGCAACACACCAGTATTTTTAATGTTAAGTCATGAAGTATATTATCTGAATATCTTGTAGGGACACGTTATAGGTTCAGACTCTGCACTTAATTTCAGTGATTTGTACCGAAATTCTAGTATAAGGCGTGCTGGACGTGTCGAGAGTCGCACTTACGGATTCCCGTGTTCTAAGACATATTCTAATATCTTGTATGCACTACTGCTGATTAATTTCAACACACGAGTTTAAATCGTCATCATAAAATGAAAAGTATTCGGCAGTTGCCCAGAATAGATAGACTTCTTATGGATAGGTCACAAAAAAGTTAACAGTCGTGTAGGGGAAAAACACGAAGTACTCAAACTAATATTTAGACTTTTTTAACTTCTCAAGAATTGTGTACCCAAAATACCTTGGTTCTGCCTCTGAATCACATCAACCATATTTGAAACTAAGCAGTACTGGGGCATAACCAGAGAGTGACTGAGAGGGTTGCAGCCAACCCTCCTTCCTTATTTGTTTACTTATTAAAAAATTACTTATTGTTAACACTTTTGACTTGAGAACCGTAGAGTGACTTTGGACATTTCCAAGCAGTATTTATTTCTCTATGCGTCAATTATAAGTAAATATCGACGAAACATTACGTGGACATTCACGATTTGGTATTTATAGCAAATTAATTTCTTTACACAAGACTGACGTACATGAGGAATGTATATATTATTTTAAATATCCCAAGTTAGCCCCACTTACGGTTTTTATAACACAGAGTAAATTATGATTTAATATTATATTTTGTGATAGGGTTTGCCTGCGAGTTTATCCGCGTAGAATAATATAAAAGAATACATAAAGGGAACGTCGCGTCATAAAAAGGTATCAAGGCGCTGTTTTTTAAGGTCCATTTATGATGCGTAGTTCCGAAACTACCTAGAATTTCAAGCCTTCGTGGTGGAAGAGGAATATTTCGACGGAGACAATAATTGATAAAAATTAACACTACGATGATTACAAGAGATGCAATTTTTTATTTACTATTAATAGTAAAGTTTACAATTTGGGAACATCTTAATTATGTATTTTTAAATAATTTGTTAAATAATGATGAAAATGGGAAAATTTTACTAGCGATACATAATGATTAACTGGATTTATTTACTTGGACATACTCCACTGCGAAATAAATGACTGTCAAAAGAAAACTAAAAATAATACAAGAAAACATAAATAAGCAGAGTATGCTTTAGTCATCAGGATACATACACATCACTAAATTCCAAAACTGGAATCTGGTCAGATAAAACAAGGAACAAACTGAAAATAAAAGAAACAACAAGAATATAAAAATAGCTAAGTTGACATGCGACACAACGATGAGACGAAACAAAAACACAAACAGAAATACAGCAAACAACACAACGATGAAACTGTTTGTTTAGTCAATCAACAACGAAATTCAAGGGCGGAGTAAACGGGAGTATCCAGAGAAAATTTAAAGCAACAGGGTAATTTAAGGGCAGAAAAGAACGGAAATACCCACAGAAAACATAAAGGAACGGCGAAATATGCGCTAGAGAGCGGGGCGCACAAGTCTTACACTTTATGTCTGTCGGCGGTCTGCTGTAGAGGCTGCTACGAACTTGGTACTAAGGTCCTTTATATATAAATGGAGTTGCAAATGTGGACATAAGGCATTGAAACATGATTGCGCAGATTTTTTTTCTCTGCAAAAAATTCAGGGTTTCTTCTCAAGGGGCTATCAGGATCGTCGTGGAAGATTATCCAATTGTCGCGACCAATTTTTGCTGAGAACTTGCTCCAGATGTCGTTAAGTTTATAGACGGTCAAAGTAAAGGTTAGTCCGGGGCGAAAAATAAATGAGTATGTGATGTTGGCGCAAGAGACGAGGGGATGAGAGTCTGCGGCAGCGACCACAATGCCCGCGGCTCCAGCCAGATAGAGCGAGTGTGTATGTGTGTGTGGCAAGAACTGCGACTGGTTGCGCAGCGCGGCGCGGCGGGGAGGCATTGGCCATTCCCCGCGCGAGGAGAAAGCTTGTTTTCTGCGCATTATCACACGTATCGCAGGCGCGTGTTCGGTAAAACCACCTGGGCGGCCCGCCGAGGACACGTGGTACAGCGCTGGTGGCGGCACACCGCGGCCGCTCCCGTAAACACTGCGTCGCCGGTAGCAGAGCCTAGAGATATTCCCAGCTCATCGTGGGGACAAACTGGAATCCAAACATCTGTACCGTTCTATCACTTTCGTAGTTGGCTCACAGTTATTAAAGAATTAAATTATTTGAACTTTAAAAAAAATGTTGAAACTAAAAATAAAAATTAAAAAACTTTAATATTTTTTTTAATACAAGTAATTTTTTTTTCTTTAATTTTATGAGCATGTCATTGTAGCCTGCAACGTCTTTATCCACTGTGATTTTTTTTAGGTTGGTATATCAGTTGGTTTTAGTGTAGTCGTTAAAACGGAAACATGCAAAATATGACTTTAACAAGCCATTACGCGAAAGCTATGAGGGATAAAAAAATTTCACAAGAGCCAAATTTAGTCACATTTTGTGTCTAAAATAAGAGAAAAAATATCTGGTACAAACAAAAAATAAAATAATGATGATGAAAATTGCTGTAGACCGCGCCCTTAAGGCCACGGGTTCACATTGCACTGTTTTGCGAGTATTATTATATTTTTCCGAAACACAAAATAAGGATAATATCACATTAGAAACTGTACAAATTAAAGTTTTCCGTTTTTATGAATGTTGCGACTTCAAGCCCTTATTTTTATAAAAACGAATTTAAATTTTTTACTCAGAAGCAAAGCATTCTGCCGCCTAGTGCCATATAAACAGACGTCCGCAAACAAAATATCTACTGAGCAAAAAAGTCTCATCGAATTATAATGAGCAGTTCAGATTTTATCAACTACTTAGTCTTCCAGTTGTTTGCTCGACCGTCTTGCCTTTCTATACCCCGTAAGTCAATAATTAGACACAAAACTACGTAAATTTTTTTGTTTGAAAAAAAAAAAACAGGTTGCACAGTAAAACCAATTTCCACTACATCTGCGGAGCAGTTGTACGATTTTTATTCTTTTCAGGATTCAAAAACTAATACTTGCAAGACCAGCTTAAATAGGAAACACTGGGCTTAAGTGACGCCTATTGAAGAACTTTAAGCTAATAACTAGGCCTCAAATTCTACTACGGGTTAGGAAGCTCAGTGTTATTTTGTTTGGCAGAGAACAATTTCTGTTGCTATTTGCGCCGGTAAAAGTAAGGAAAAGAACTTCTATTCGGTTTTGCACCCGAAGTTCTTTCCATAATCGCCAGTACAAATCACTAATTTAAAATTAGACCCCCTACCGACGATACCCTCTGGACACGGAACTTGTTACATGATTGGCTACAGGACGCTTTTTTTTGCTGCTAGCGGCATCTTAGGCTACACCTAAGAGTATCTGCATATCTTAAAAACGTAGTACAATATGAGACTGAAAATATTAAGACACATTTATCGTTTAGAGGACTAATGAAGTTGTAGTTTTTTTGTTTCACGGCATAACAAATAACTGATAAAAACGCTCAAATAGAAATTATTCAAGTTCTGCTTGAAGTGCACGCGTTTTTACCATTCATGTGGTGGGGGAAGTGTTTAGAAGTAAAGCTCTTTACCATCAAACGTAATGATTTAGATTTCTCGCAACTATTAATTTTTGTATTTAATTCAACATACACTTAACGACTCTGCCTACCCCACAGCATTGGTGAGACATCTAGGGACCCCTGATTTTTTTGTGAAAAGAATTTTGTTCCCGTTTGTTTCAGTGTCTTACGTACACATCTGCAATTCTGATTTTTGGTTATTGGCAGCGTGTCTAGGTGAAGAGCCGTATCTCGAGTGACTGAGTGGCCGAGGGGCCAGACCTCTCGCCTCCCACTAAGGCGATCCGGGTTCGATTCCCGACGGCTGTGATTTGCGAGTAGAACCTCAAGACCAATCACTGACCATGAAGCAGAGCTGTTGGTGTCCACGTAAGACATTGAAACAAGTTTGTGCAGAATTATTTTCACCGAAAACATTGCCTCCAGCAATGGTAGTCGAGCAATGCCAACTGTACTTATACAGTGTAAGAAACTATTCCCTCTGCCTTGTTGATGCTTAAAACATAATAGAGAATGTGTAGCCCAAATTAAATGCAGAAGTTACATTATAATTGATTCCTAGAGAGATGAAAAATTCGCGTTTTTATTTGGGCACAAGCTAGGATTCAAACTACTGTAAATTCGTTTCACTTTCACAATTGGCTCTTGACTGAATTTGTCACTTCTTCGATGGCGCACAGTCAATAATAAAGAAGCATCTACGTGCAAGCTCAATAATATGGTTTCACTGTGTCCGACAGTAGCCAATTGACAGCTGTTGTCTGTTTGAGTACACATATATTCTTGGAAGCTAGCCTACAGGTCAGTGAACCTGCCAATTTTTCCTGTCTCTAGTTATTCCAAAACAGCGGGTACTAATGATGTTCATTAACTAGCCCACGCCGGGCACGTTGTTAGAATCTTTTAGGATGTTTTTTTTTTCAATACCATGAAAAATGTGAGTAAATAAGTATCTTCACTGTAAGAAAAAAAAACCCACCTCGAAAACACTTCCTACCAATTTTTACACAGAAAAAAACGTTTTTTTTCTTTATAACCTGCCAGTGCTCCAGAAACAAGAAAGTATTTGACTATGTGATAATGTAAGAAGATGAACAAAAGTGTCATCTACAAATTGTTGAGTTTTAACTTTCGATAATAGGCCCTAAGAGAAAAAAACTGACAAAAATTGTGAAAATTCACTGCTTCATTCCTTTAAGATAATGGTAGAGATCAATTTTCGTTTATTTATATATTTGCACCACATATTTGCCTTCTTTGTTTAGTCATTAATTGTGACTAAACAAAGCGCTTATGAAAATTTTAAAATTTATGGTAGTTTTTGCATTGTCGCTTGTGAAGGATAACATTTGAATGTCACAGCTTTAAGAACGACCCTAAAACCAACCGGCTTACCGAAGTGTTATAATTCTCATTGAATAACGATGTTGTATGCTACGAGGTCTAGTATATAAACGCAAATAAAAAATAGGTATTAAATTAGAATTTAAAAAAACAAACTAAACTATACAAACGAAGGCGATGGAGAGACAAGTGGATCTCGGCGCGCTTTGAAAGTGAGCCGTTACTCAGCGGATGACCTGGGGCTACCACTGGGTCATATCGTGTGTTGCGGCCTTTCGCGGGGAAAGCATGGGCGCTCAGCTTTTTTGTCTTCTAAATTCAGATGCGACAGGGACATGCGACGCACGTTGCGCGCTCCAGCGTGGTCGCGTGCTGCAATCAGTGGGTCCATTGTTCGGTCGCAACTTGACACGACACGCTCTGAATTAAACCAGTGGCGTACTGTGGGGCCATGTGAGCGGGGCGAACGTGTCAGCCCTTCCTGCAGAAACTGTGGACAAGTGGCCAGAGTTGTTCGTCACCGCGCGAACTACAGGCTACCGATTTGTGCCACAAACACATTCACAAAAACATGCTGTCTATAAACCTTCCCATCACGGGACCTCTATTTCCATTTACGTTAGTAGGGACACGTATAATTATTTCCAAGATTTATACGTCAGTGCCTTTGGTGTTTATCTGAATTTTCTCTATTATTAGTTAAAATAAGGGACTAAAATAAAATTTCGCTAGCGTGTCTAACTTTGACTGAACGTTCATATTTTCCTAATCACCTTTCAGGAAATATGCACGAATTTGATACGAGTTCGTGTGGGTACACGCGTGTGTGTAAAAATAATGCGTCACAGTTGTGATGGTTAAATTGTTCTATCACTTCGAATTTATAACCGGAACACAACGAACGATATTGGACACTAAACCGACACTTCATCACGCTGTAAAAAGTTATTTGTAAATTTACCACGTTAGGAGTGTTAAGAAAGCAGGTGGTTAAGCTGATTCCCACACATCACTGGTAGCGTTCTGTACACTTTTAGGGAACAAGAACCAGAATATGATTTTGCTATGTGGTATAATTTCAAAAGAAATTTCACGTCGAATATTTTGGCCCGGAGTTTTGTATGAAATTGGTTAAGCCTCAAGTAATTTCTTTCACGTAAGTGCACATCTGCAGCTCTGCGCCTTGGTCAGTGATTGGATGTTAACTCTCACTCGTCTTGCGGTTCCGTTACAAATCACAGACGTCTTGTCGGGGGCTGCGGTGGCCGAGTTGAGACTATTCGCCCCCCACCAACGTAATCCGGGTTCGATTCCCGGCGGGGTTGGTCCCTGGATTTTCGCGTGTGGGAATCGTGCCGGACGATGCCGTTGGTCGGCGGGTTTTCTTGGGTATCTCCCGTTTACCCCGGCCCTTCAATCCGGCGCTGCTCCATACTCACCTCATGTCATCCCTCACCAGCGCTAAAGACCTCGATGTAAAGCGCTGACCAAAAGCTCTCACTCACGTGTGTTGTCGCAATAACATTATTCTGAATAGCACAGTCAGACGAGACACGCCTCTGCACAGATATAGCACACACATCCAACAACCGAGAATCATCGCACGTACTAAGGCAGTGAAACACCCTGGAGCGAAAATTTTTTCGCGAAAAATTCCGGTACATTTTAACAGGCAGATAGAGTGAAGAATATAGAGTATCTTTTGTGCCAAAATAGTCTCCAATATAGTTGCTCGCATTTACTAGTGGTGTACCAGAATTCTCATTGTCCCAGTCAAATGGGAACATACAAACAATGAAAAAATAACACCGGATACCTAAATACTACAGTGTAACCCAACAAATAGTCAAATTTCCCCTCGATAATCACTCTCCCTCCCTCTAATAAAAGGACGCCAAAGTGTCGTTCAATCGAAAAAAAAAAAAAAAAAAAGGAAGAGTGAAAATCACCGCAGGCGCCCCGCCGAGAAATGAGACGTGTCGAATAGCAAGTGAGAGAGCCGGAAGTGTGAGTTGATTGGGCAAGTGGTTTTTGAACGGTGTCCAGGAGGTAAGAGTACCCATGCGATAGACATACGGCGTGCCAGCCATATCGACCAGCAGTACGCAGCACCACGTCACATCCAGTCGTGGAGTGCATACCAACCACTTTGCACCACCTCCCAACTTGCCGACATCCCGGTGTAGCAAAGTTCCTCCGAGCGGTCTGTGTTTCCAGCTGCCAGCTCCCCCGCAGCTGTGATTACAAAAAAAGAAATATCCGTAATTGAGTGGGAGTGATGAGAAGGGAGACTGGCTGGGAACAAAGGGAACGTGTAGAAGATAGCAATACGGCCGTCTGGCGCTATTGTTGTTGAGAAGCGATGGGGTAACATCAGCGGAAAAATAACAGTGGCTCGGGTACGAACCCGCTAGAGATGTTTCTACTTCCAAGTTGCAACAAGTTCATTGTTAAACACTAGACTTAATTTGATAGTAACGTGAACACATTATACTTTTGAAACTGCATGACGACTTCATGGTGTTGTACTGACGTATCTTTGCATAACACGTATAGGAACAATCACATAAATATGTCGGTAAAACTTTCAGTTACATGTAATACAATGCTCTAACATAAACGATCTTCATTCCGCTTCGTAAGTAAAACTTACCAACCTGATCAAATTCGATTCTATAATTAAATTAGAAAAATTAGAATTACTATTTGCTGCCAAGAATGTATTAACTATACATACAAGGACAGAACACTAGCAACAAAAACATATTTCCTACGACATTTAGGTATATTATGTAACACGTTTTGGAATTTCTAAAAATACATTGTAGAGAACTCTGCGTATGTGGAAGGTGAAATTATTATTTTGGCAAGAAGTAATTTAACAAATAGTACAATTATAAACTGTTTGCAATAGATAAAAAAAAAATACTAAAAAGAAAACATTGAGTAATATGCCAATTGTAGATTGATTGATTATCTGCCTAGTCATATCTGCCAGATATCGAACGTTTCACTTCAAATAATATTTCAAGAACTTCGGATGTTTACTTGCAAAATGTATTTGTCTGTAACACCAAACTTCTATTGCTTTTCCTAATAATTTGTTTACGACATAGAATATGCCTCCTAAAGAGACAAAAATATCCAGAAAAGAAAACGCAGTTACAAATGTGGTACATTACGAATCAACACATTATATACGTAGTACATATCGTTTCTGCAACTGGTGTTTGACCCCCTCTGTGGTAATATTAGAGTGTTGTCGTTTACAAACATATAGTTTACGCAGTTTCTAGTGAACGTGAACGCAGCTGTGTTTGCTATTTAAATACAAACGTCGTCCTGATAGAGGACCTGCAAAAGTGGTTCTGATCGTCCCTTTGTATACGCCAGGTCAGGTCTGAACGTCTCGCCAATAACAGTGGAATTTAAATTCAAGTGAACAAAACAGACAAAAAACTGATTTGTTACAAAAACATAGTTAATTTTAAAAATGTAAATAAATGTCAAGAGTTAACTTATATTCAAAAATTTTAAAAATGAATTTTCGTAGGTCTATTTAGTATGTAGTAAGTGATCATTTCGCAGTAAAGTTTGAGACAATCTTACAAGGTAAGTCCTCGCTTGACGCTATTATACCCATTTGGAGGCAAAAAAGAATGCGATATGGGCGATACTGATACAGGCGTCAAGAATAACGCTACCTTTATGCAGGTTGCAATAAATTAGTACGGAGTGTTTTCGTAGTATCTTTGTTCTGTGGTACTTTAAGAACGGCTGACTTTTTGTAGAAAGTCAAACGAAATTGCATATTTAACTGTTTAAATAATTAGGGGGATATTTTTCCTGATAAAGCAGTCAGAATGAAATAGCCGTTCTTATAGGTGATTTGATTCGGGATAAAGTGAGCACTAAAAAAAGCCGTGAGCTGCATGTAAACATAAAAATGTTATCTGCAATATCTACTCATTAAATGGACGGGCGCTATATGTATGCTATACTCAATAGTAATCTTAGTTATAAATACCTGTGAATTAACGTTTAATAACGCTGATTTCTCTTCATATACTCTAATTGGTTACGACACACACTGTTGCCATTACTTATCTCGTAAATACATGCGTAATATATTAATTTGTAATTAAAAACCGCCACTATAAACTCACACGACACACGCAATTCAAGAATTCAAGTTCCGTTCAACATACTGCCATAAACGACTACGACGCAATTTTTCTTAATGTGTGGAACATAAAAAAGAAATGTTATTTTCTATTTCCACATGCTCAGACTGGCGATCGTATAACATAACAGATTGCCAATGATATTCAAAAGTATTAGAAGTAACTGTTTATGAATGTGTCCATCAGAAACCAATATTTATTACACAACTGACAAACACACTCATGACTCAACTCGCTTCAAGCGAGCGAAGCCGAAGCAGCGAAAACCTAACTCTGCTGCCACCTGTCGGTGGAATTTTGAACTACGTCTGTGGCGCGAGCGTTAGCGGCATGTATCAACGGCTGTTTTGAATTCAGCGGGCGGTTGAATCACTTTGTGATGGTGCTAATCAATTAAAATTACACAGTCAGTAGGTATGCCAATAAGAGCATAAATAAATATTTTACAGCATATGGTATACAGAGAGGTCGATTACATTTTATGTTCTTTCACTAACGCTGTATTTAAATAACGGAACTACATGAAATGATTCGTTTCCAACCATACAAACAATAATGTAACTATTGTTAATGTTGACTAATATGCAGTAAGGGATAGTGATTTTTTTCAAAGATTAAATATTTAGTGCTCACTTTGTTCCGAATGACCTATAGCTATGTGTGAAGTTCCCCAAAAACATGCGGCATTGCTTGAAGTATGTATTTCTTTTCATAGAATACGCGTGGCAGGCTACAACCCCATTCGTGCGACAGGCGAGGACGCCAATGTAGTCAAATTTCATATAGCCTATCACTACAGACAGACTCGGAAATTTCGCGTGTTCAACAACTTGTTGGCTAGATTTCACTGCCTTGTATACACTATGTCTTCAGCTTCCTGTTCATTGGCTGCTGCTCCAGTGAGTGGCTACTTGTACATCTGGCAATTTAGAGGGGAAGTACGTGAGTGTTTTCATTCGTGTTTGTTGTTGGTTCAAAGTCCTCAAATACGAGTGTTACATACAATGACCCAACCAATAAAGTATCTCACGTGTACAGCAGTTTGAAATATAACCTGTCCAAATGAACCCGCGAACTTTCCGGGTCTCTACCAATCGTAGAATCTCCAGTACATGACATTGGCTTTCGCCTTTAGTAAACGTTTCTCTCACGTAAACGTTTTCCTCACACCATCACTGAATGAACTAAACAAAATGTTCTCAGAGAGAAAGCAGCTCCTGCGCTACTTTGACAAACCATATCGGACAAAACGTAAAACACAATAGAAACAATGAAGACCGGATCTCCAAAAAACACAGTAACTGAGATAGGAGTACCAACTAATAAAATTCAAATGCTTATTAATACCAAGGACTAGTCTGTAAATGTCCGATGAAATGTTGTATTCTAAAGCCCAATACACACGGTTATCTTTTTTGAACAAGAAGGTGAACACCTTCTTGTACAAGGCGACTTGCATCGTGTGACTGGCTGACTTGTATGCAAGTAGCGAGCATGCAAGATCTTGCATTCTAGCTAGAATCATTTAGAGGCGGTTCTAATTTTCATGCACTTTCCCGTGCAAGTCGTTTGTTTATATTTTCATGTAGCGTGTTTACGTACGTTAATCTATTCTAAATAGTATTTATTTGAGAGTAGAACACAAATTGAAGCCTCGTATAGGCACAAAACTTTATTTTTCAGTTTATATCCTGTATATCTAATGTGTCGCTTATAATTCAAAATAATAAATCCCACATCCTTGTTATTTTTTATAGTAAGAAAAATCACAAAATTAAAAAAAATATATAAAAAACAAAAAAAGGGCCTCGTATTTCTAACACTATTTGGCATAGAGGCACATTGAAGCTAGTACTCAAGTACTACCGTGTGTACGGTACGTTCTTGAAGTACGTGTACAAGGGAGTGTAAACTTTCTTGTTAACCTTTTCGTGATCACATTGGTGTACAAGAAAGAGGCCCGTGTGTATAGGGTTCAAGCCATGCTATATCCATGCGGTTAACACGGTTTGGCCTGACTGTGAATTAGGATGTCTGTCACCTGCAGGAAAAAGCACTTGCATCCCATTTAAGTTTTATTTCGTCTATAGGCGGCGTCACAAATTTAAGCAAGCCATTTTATTATAATTGCTGCTATATGCAAATACTTTTTCATTTAAAATAGTGTTTTCTTCTTGAAAATATTTCTTTTAATGCGTGGATTGATACAGAAATTATGTAAATAGTACATTATATAAATAATTTGTGTCGCTCCTGGAAATATTAGATTTTGAAATGAGCATGTTTTAGAATTTAAATACTCAATATCTACAGCTGCATATACATACGTATCTGATCTAGTTAGGCTTAATTTTTGTAATATTCTAGAAGAAAATTGTAAAATGTGCGATTATAGCGCGAATTCTATATAACTTGCGCTACAGTACATGCATCGCAGTTGAATTTTTAACGTAACGTATATCTCGGCCGCAGTCGGTAACACAAAATTAAAAATACAGCCTAAAATAATTGTTTGACTGATTCCGGCCTAAATAAACGTTACAAGTTCAACGCGATGCTTTTACTGCAGGGCAAGATGAATAGAATGCAGGTTATAATCTCAAACGTTACACTTTTCTTCTCTGAATTGAAAAAAAAAGAGAAAAAATAAAATAATCCTAAATGCGACTGATGTCCCACCTTAAGGCCATGCCCGGTAGTTTTTTTCACGTTGGTGCAAAAAACTCAAAAAGTTTTCAACCAAATGGGTTGAAAAAAATTGAGAGCGTGTGAAGTCATACTATGCACAATTATATGTAGGCTTTAAAAAAAATGAGTCGTTTGCCAGTA
>PNEQ01056210.1:22408-50853 GCA_003012365.1 Medauroidea extradentata
TTTTCATGCTAAAATATGTGATACTTTGGGTGCAAGAATCTAAAAATCCATTGTGTTCATTGCAACGGAAAAATTCAGATAGAAACTTTGATGTATTAGTGACAAAACAATGTAGCGATTTTGTGATAGAGATATTAGTTCATTTTGGAAAAATTATTTTCGAAATCACTGCAAAACTACCAGGCATGGCCTTAAGAGTTAGTGAACGCTAGCTTTTTTTAACGTTCAAGGCACGGAAACAGGGAAGGCGGTAAGCCGAATATAGCACGTCCGTCAAATACATCATCGCCTCTAGGCGCGAAGGACTAAACTAGCGTACAATGTTTTCGTAAAACCGTTTTTCAACGGGACTTCAAGCGATGGCCCTGTTGTTTTACTTTATGAAATGTATGCAGTAGAGTCCAATGCGGGTTTCTATGATTTGGTTTCCCGATTACGGTTGATATTTTATCAGCTACAGCAACGCGAACAAGTCATTTTTAGCACTTTTGAGGAGCTTGCAAATTATATTATTAATTAGCGGACGGATTTTTTTAAAATTATTAGGACACAGTTTGAAGCGTGTCTTCGTTTCGTATGTAAACTCAACGAAAACATTTTTAATAGTTATGCAAGAAAAAATACTTTCCGTACCATGCTACAACAAGCCGACGCGCCTGGTCCAGGTCCACTACCTCTTAAAAGGGAATCATCTTATATTGATATGGAATACTTGTTAATCAATCAACATTACAAAGAGTACAGTTTTCACGAAGTAAATCTTTTATTTTTGTGTGTTACGTTTTTGTGTAATCAGCTGCAAAACAATTTTAACGTTTTTGTGTAACCATTTTAAGAAAAATTAAAACACATTAATGAAACTTTGTAAGTGAAATTTCTGCGTCATTGGCCATTTAAAGACAGGTCTACGATTTCTGCACGAAAATACCTTTTGGATTTAATAACTGTTGAATTCCAGTTAAAATTTAGTAAAATATCATTAGTTAGTTTAATGGTATAAAATTTTCGTTTAATGACTTAGCCAGTTATGTCTTTGAACTTTGGAGAGTAGTATTTTGTTGTCACCCAAGTTTTAGTTCGGTAAGTTGTTGAGTTTTCATAATAATGGCATCACAAAAACGTCAAAATCGTGATTTTAACAGCTTGTTATACGAAAAATACGCAATACTTTTTTACTTTGTAAAAACTGTGTATTTTCTGGTGTTCATTAACTGACCAGATTGTCTCAACATTATACATTAATGAGTTGAAATGTATCCAAAGTCCTTAAGTGCCGGTAATTTGACGTAACCTTTGTAGTTGTAGACTATTTATACGTGGAGACGTAATCAGCGTTACACAAAGAGCCTGTCATGTGCTTTCAAAAGAATCATACTTTGATGATCACAGGCTTATCATTCAGTCTGGTAAGAGCGTTCACGTTGTATGTCACATCACCGGTGTTCAGGAGCATTGTTAACCGGTACTACGCATAGCTCCATTTGACTCGTACTTGAACTGATCAATACAGCTACTCATTTGTCAAAGTGCTGACATTCCGTGTACAGTCGCACCGAGCTCTTCAATTAGTGCAGTGTAACACGACACACAAGTGTCAGCCACTTCAAACGACACAACTAAGGCATTGTTCTAACGGTAATTCAGTAATTAGTGATTTGGTAAGAGTCAACTGAAACGCTGTCAGATTTTGTGTTTAGCATCGTTTCAGTGTACTATAACGTCGCTTGACCATTTAGTTCGCGAAGAGTATTATTTTGAACACGGTGCTCGTGTATTCACTTACCTGCCACATTGAACCCTTGCAAGGGACTTTTAACATTGTATTTTCTTATGAATCAACACTAGGTTTGAGTTTTTCAACAAAAAATCTATCTACAGTAGCCAGATTGCACTATTTAAACACGGCAAACAGTTACGTTCGTTTCAGGATGTCCGCGATGTCAAGGCGAAATGTCTTAATTCAAAGATTAAAAGGCTGCAACGTCCCAACACAAGCCCTAACGAGAATCCTTTAGTTGGTCTGTCTGTGGTGATCCCATATTACAAAGGTCCTGAATAATTCGCGTTTTTAATTGGGCACATTCTGGAATTGAAACAACTGTAAGTAGGCCTACGTGTTCTTTCGCAATTGACACATTCACTCACTTGAAACCTCCTGGTGGGAAATGAGTAGGGCTAAGAAAAATTCACGATTCAATGACCTGCATGCTAGAATCCAATGTCCTATGCATACTCAAGCCCCGTCTCTTCGTTCATTGTCTGCTGTATGAATGAGTAGAAGGTAATGGACAAATGGTAGGGCTTCGGTATACACAGGATAGTGGATGTTGATCGTTGAACTCGTGAAATATTCACAGCCATAATAATAATGAGACAATAACAATTGAACAACTAAATGCAGCCCTCCTCCCCAACCATGTAGTATCACAGTGTCAGCGAGCAGCCAATGAGCATCTCCTGTCTGCTAAAGTATACAGATATTGTTGGAGGCTATCCTACAGGTTAATGAACCCGCGAATATTTCCCGTTTCTACTTATTACAACTACGAAGCTATGTAAACAATTTCGATAACGGCATGTCTAGGTCAGCAATTGACAGAGGTTCTTTAATATGCTGGTACGTAATTCCACAAAAAGGAGTGCAAAACGGGCAGCCATGTTGTAAAATAACTATGAAACATGTTATAACAAGATAACGTATATTTCAATTAACGTGTGCTAAAATATACAATAGAAATGTTTTTTATAAATCTTAACGCAATAAATTTAAATTTTATACTCACGCAAGTGTTCTGCCTACCTTGGAACCCTGAATTGAACAAGAATAGGGATTTACATGTTCAAATATATCCAGTGGGACAAAGTCACATTTTGCAGTATCGCTTTCGGACAAAAAACATTACTGTACCTGCGTTGAGAGGGTGGAAAATATTGCTACAGTAATAAAAATGTATACAAATGTTTATAAAAAGGAGTTTCTATGATAATTTATTTTTAGAATGAAAATACTTATTTGATCGCAGATTTTAGAGTAAAATAAAAATTGCGTCACAGATCCTATGTCAAATGTGGCCGCACCAAGACGAACAATAAGAGGTGGAATATATGTAGATTCGACAAGTACTGAGCCACATATCGTTAGACATGTGATATGCTCTCGTTAAGGCTTTGAATTAGGCAGCGCCCTTAAGGGGGAAGACCAGATGCTAAATTTTATTTATCGATTTTCTGCAATAAATTCTGTTTTAAAATATTTTTGACAAATGTAGCAATGTTGAGGGATAGGAAATATTTGTGATACATTTTGAAGACAATAATAGTGTTATATGTTCAACTTATACTGGACTTGTAATCATTCTTGAGAGTTAACCTATGTTTCTTTTGTAATGATTCTGCATGTCAGTCTAATGAAATATTTCATTGCTATTTATGTCAGGAATGTATTCTATGCTTTGTCGAAGAGAACATTTTGATAATACAATTTGAATAGATGTTATGGCTCGAAAACAGAAAATACGAAAAAAAAAAAATATATATATATATACATATATATATATATATATATATATATATATATATATATATATATAACACATTCCCTTAAGCCAGTTTAAACCGTAAGTGCATACAATTGTAAAAGGTTTAATATAACTCACCACTCTCTCAATTCAAGATTTCCCGTGGCAGTCGGACTCACCTGAAACAAGAAAAATAATAGTTGAAATCAGTAACTTTTCTATACTTTTTAAGAGTAAATGTTTGGCATTTTTAACTAGGCACAATGAAAGACCGTAAGGAAAGTATCTAAGCAATTTTCATTTAAAAATATTAGGAATTTTTTTTACAAGAATATTAAAAACATCTGGCTTTTTTGCCTTATTAAGTTCTTCCCCTTAAATGAAATATTATTAAAAGCACATACTAGTAATAATGACATAAAGCACAAACATCGAAGAGAAAAGTGCCCAATAAATAGTGCCAGAGGAAAATAATTTTGAGCAATGTTTTTCAGTGTTGCGTGCACATCTGCAGCTCTGCTACATGGCCAGTGATTGTTAGGGCCAGGATTTTGTCGCGAAAAGATTTTTGCCCCACTTTGTTTCAGTGACTCACGCGCACATCGGTAGCTCTGCTTCATAATTACCGGCAGCGTGTCTTTGTTCAGACACGTTTCTCATTTGACTGCACCAATCAGAGTAAGATTATTGTGACTCCGTACGTCTGTAATTTGACAAGGCAAGTGAGAGTAAAATAATCCAATTACAGACGATGTAATATAGCTGTAGATGTGCAGATGACACATTGAAACTAATTGTTGCAAAAATCTTTTCGGCATAAAATCGTGGTTCTAGTGGTTGTATGTTTTAAACTCTGGTGTCTGGGGTTCTACCTTCAGATCACAGACATGTGGTGTAGCAGTAACCTGGTTGAAATGAGCGACGCTTCTGCACTGATATATCCAAGATATTCCTCCTGCAATGATATCTTGAATATTATACTCTACATAAATTGTCCAAAAAAATAACAAAACGGGATGAGTGAGAAGTAATCTTATTTCTCATGCTAACTGCCTAAATAATAATTTATTAAACAATGAAGTTTACATAAATATATGTTTTATATCTACATCACAGTCACTGCAAGTCATAAGGCAGTCGTGATTGCTGCGGGGCTGATACTTTCCTCGCAAAAACGAGAATTGCCCAAGACGGATTAGGAAGAGTGGTCAGAGAGAGAGAGAGAGAGAGAGAGAGAGAGAGAGAGAGATAAAGAGTTAGATAGAGAGAGTCTCGACCTGAGTCGCCTGCAATTAAAATAGTTATGTTGGTATCACCAGCGCTGCATCGCTGTTAGAAGGAGGTTGAAAGAGAAGATGAAAAGAGGGGCGGGTACAGGTGGAGGATGGAGAAAGAGGAGAGGGGCAGTTTTGAAAGGCGTTCTTTCACGGAGGAACCTGAAGGGGCGCGGGCAGAAAGAGCCTGGGATAACTAGAGGCCACGCCCCCGCTTACTCGTCGTGGCTTCCACACAGACTGGAGAGAGATTCTTACATCTTCTGTCGCAGCTTAGATAAACGCACTCACAGCTTCTTGATCACAAAGGAAGCCACGGTGCCGCCTCCCACTAAGACGATACAGGTTCGATTCCCGGATTTTGGCATGTGGGAATTGTGCCGGACGATTCTCAGGACTTCCCATTTTCCTCGCCCTTTCATTCCAGCGTTGCTCCTTACTCACCCCTGTTACTCGTCACCAACGCTGAAGACCTCGACGTTAAGCGCTGATCAAAATCTCTCACTCGCTCATTCTTGATCACAAGTGTGTTGCAAAATGAACTACCGACATTTTTGTTACATTTACTATACAGTCACCAATTGTCAACTTAAGGGATATTAGGCCATAAGGTTGTTACAAACCACCGTTTCACTCCAAGCTGCTACTCTGGTCAATTGAGCGTTATAATAACCTCAAGTCATTAAGTAGAGTTTTAATATGCATTCTCTCCATCTTTGATTAGTATATAATATAAAATACGTATTCCGTAGCGTGTATACAGAACGTGTACGTTAACTTGTAACATCCTCACAAATATCTCAATGCAGCTGTAGATTCCAGTTCTGCTGTCAGGACACCTAAATTCAAGCAGGTATTCGATGTCGCCCCCTACCAGCTAGCATATGCAGTTTAACAACTTTTCTGTTGCCCATGCACCAATGCAATGTTTACAGCAGAGGACGTGCAAGTGTCGCCCTTATGACTCTTTATCTCCCAGTCGTCAGACGTTGATAAAAACTCCATGTAGCCAGGTATACAACATGCTAAGCGTACTGTGTGGGGCAGTTACTACGCTTCCATATCGTTTTGAAAACGAATTGAGTATTGAATCCCGACTGAGTACTATGCCCGTCTACACGCAAACTTTTGGTCTGACAGAAATCGATTTCAGTTCGCTGGGAAAAATTTGCGTGTGATAATGTTGGTACAATTGAAATTTATGTTGGCTGACACGAAATAAGTAAACACATACAACCATCATTTTATTTTCCTTTCTGCTACACACGCAAAGTAAAATGTAAACTGCTCAAGTAAACGAAATGGTCACAAGATCACTATTGTTATTCATGATCGTATGATCATTTTTGTTCTGTCTCTCATTTGCTAGAAAAATGGGAGCAAGAAACAATCTCAAGTTATAAGGAAATTTATTTTAACTTCCAGTAATTAAGCATGCGAAACATGGTTTATTTGAACAGTACTCGTTCCCTAATGATTTTTAATAAAACCCACACTTCTTCTGATGACCGCATATTCCTGCTAATGCTCGACATTAAATTACACAGTAACAAACACGCACCAGTCAACAGAAAACGTGAAGGCCGAAACAACTGCCGAGTGTGTGCTTGTTTACTTTCGATTCGTTTTCAATATGATCCGCATTTCCGTGAACGTTTTCAAAACGGTAAATGTTTTGAAATTGATTTCAAAACGACATAGAAACGTAGTAAGTGTATCGTGTTGGTTTTCAGGAAAAGAAGCGATGAAGTTACGAAATAACTTGTGGATCCGGACTAAATATTTACGTAATCGCATGGATATGAATGAATATTTGAGAGAGTAGAAAACAACCCGTCGGAAGGCATGGTAAAAGTAAATCGCAAAATTGAAAACTTTGAAACAGTGATTTCGTGGATGCCGACAAATATTTCTCAGCCAGGAACGGACAGCTTTCCGCCATTTGCAAGCAATATTGTGTGTGTGATAACTTTTCCCCACAAAAATGTTAAAGGGTAAAAGTGCAAATGTTAGTGGAACCAGCTGTTTAGTGGATCCTGTCGCCTTTAACTTTTCCGGGCAAGCCAAGTGACGTAAAACTATATTATACACCCAAAGGTAACGATGCAGGTAGCTTAGCGCCTGGTAAGCCTGCAACAGGCTCATAATAACAGCTATGAGGTGTGCCTAAATAGCAGGCGGTAGTGATGCTTCTTCCACTCACTGCCGTGATTCCAACCAGCCTTTCTTAACTGCATATTTTAAAAATAATGTTCTGGTTATAAAATTAAATTGCATTTACCATTTAAAAATAATGTTTATAAACACAGTTTTGTGTAGGTATACTGATAAGGATAAAAATCGGAGAACCCGGATGTATGCAACCGCTTTAACACTGATAACTACGTATTAAAATTAACTGGATATCTCTAATATATCAACACGTTTGCCATCACAACAGAAAAAAATACACGTATATTGGTTAAACCTCTTTTACTGATTATAACTCAGTCGCAACTGGCATTGCATTGCAGTAATAATCAGTTATCAGGTCAAGGTGTACAAGTGTCAGCTATGCCTTCTATAACTGTATCTACTCCCTAAAACACATAAATTTTAATAAACATTTCGATTAAAATATGATAAAATTAATATAATGTATGTACTGTAAGCAGTGGTAATCATTGTACGCCTGTACCAGAGTAGGCTTGTATTAGGCCTATATAATTATTTGTTTTTAAATTTTTAATCCATCTTTCTTTTTTTTATCTAATGTCGCCCACCGCATTAAAAATAAAATACAAATTTATTGTTTACTGAAAGGATTCATTGTAAAAAAAATACTGTAGCAACAATATGTTCATTTCTGTTGCGTCACCTATACTACTCGCAGAACCGGCATGTGACGTCACCGACGGTACAACAGTTTTATGCAAAAGGTGTAAATTTACCTATTCTGTCAGCTTAATTTTTTCGATAACATTAAAAAAATCCGGAAAATTGCAATTTTCTTTGACTCCGCTAACGATATTTGACAAAAAAGAATAGTTTGAATTCTTTGTTGTCAAGGATTAATTAATCGCTTCATATTCAGTTAATGTATAAAGTATCCTGTTATTTTACATGTTTGTATGAAATCACCTCACGAAGTATGTCGGGTTATTGTGACCCATTCTATACACGTGCAGTTACAAAAATGTTATGTATTCATAGTCTAACTTTTGATCATAAAAATCCAGTAAAAAATCTATGACACGGATTTACACTCGGCAGCAATAGCGACTAGATCTACTTTCGGAATTACATGCTAATGTTTTCTTGATACTTTACTGAGACGAAATAATAAAATAAATAAATTTTAAATTGTTCCGTTCAGAAAATGACTGTGTGTTTAACTCGGATTGCTAAACGATGTCATCCAATAAATCAGTAGGGTTATGAACTAAATAAGATAACATTCAAAGTTAGTTGTACGGCAACCCAAAAATAGATTATGATAAAACAGACCATGAATTAGATATTAACATCAATAGGCTTTTTGAGGACGTATTTGGTATAGTCATTGAATTTTTAACTTAAACTTTATAACTCAGGAGTCAAAATTTTAAATACGTACACAGCTTGGCAGAAATATATGCCAGTATTTGTTACCGCTAACTAAAATTATTTCAGTTATTACAATTGCGTCACTTTGCTGATAGTGAATTTAATTATTATTTTTACTTTTCATTTTGCACTGTTTTGTATAAAAATGGCAAGGTTCTACACAAGAAATTTACGAAGTTTCGCAAGTATCGGTACTCACATTAGCAGCAACACGAAATCCAACAATGTCTTTATTTGTTTAAAAAAAAAAGTAAGGTGTTTGCTACGTAAGTCATATGCAAACTATCATAGGAATATATAACACTGCACTGACGAACGTAGTTAAAAATCACGTATATATTTTTTAATATCAAATAAATTGTTATTTTGCTGATAGCTAATCAAGTAAGCAGAGCACTGTCTCGTCTGAATTGTAGCAGGTGCCGTATGAAAATAATGTCGTGTGAAAATAAATGTCCTGTTGAGGTTATATTGCGCGCCAAACGACTGCAGCGATGGCGGCGGATGGGAACGGTCGCTGGCGCCATCTGTGCGGCAGCGCGCGAACTAAGTGGTGGCCGGGGCGAAGCACGCACGGCGCTGCGGCGCGGCCCGGCACTGCAGACAGCGCTGGCCTTGCAAGGACTCGGAGCGCGCCCGGCCGTTGAACCCTGGGCACACGTGGAGCTCGCCGCGCGCGCGAACATGGCCGAGTATCTGTGTTTACGATCGCGAGCACGTCACCTCTCCGCTCCTCCGTCACGTCGCCCGCCACAGCTGACCACACTCGTTCCACGACGTGCCTTTTGAAAAAACGATCGAAACAAGGAAAATATAATCGTGCGAGAAGAATTAAAATGCCGGAAATAATTTAACATAAATTTCAGAGTCCGTAACTAAAACTTCACGTGACAGTTTTTCGTTTTGAGTATTCACTCTGTCATGTTTAAATAATAATCTTGATCAAAAAAATTTACATTGTATGTACATTATTTTATTTACATATACTATTTATACAAAATATATGTTTTTTTCTCCAATATATGATTCGTGTAATATGCAAGTAGTAAACTGAAGACTATTACCCTACATAAAATAATATTGATAATTTTAACCCCGAAATAATATAAATGACAGAAAGAATATGTTTCCAAGAGATGTATTTATGCTTTACTTATCTTGGAACCTGCAATATTGTTTGTCGTCCAGAGAGAACAAAATAGAATAAAATTATTCTGTTGTTAAATTTTTTACCCCCTTCGTTCAACAATGTTATCCTATAGACCACGGCCGTAGAAGAACAGGTCTGGACACTCGCCTGGAAACTTGACCCCCTTGTTGTTTGGCTGTAGTTCACCAAGTTACCCAGAATATTGTGTTTTATTGGCGCTGATGTTACGGCGGTCGGACTAAACTCCGCCCACTTCCTTTCCGCTAAGATAAACAATTTACCAAAACGTATTTTTTATCAATTTATGAAATACTTTCTTCGCTCACAAATTTAAGAAAAGACTCCAGCAATCTTTATTTACTTTATAAATTTAACAATGGAAAAAAGTGGACGGAGTTTTGAGTCCGACCGCCCGGAAAACAGCGCCAAAAAGTAAAACATTCTCGGTAACTTGACGAACTACAGTCAAACAACAAGGGGGTCAAGCAAAATACATTGTTAGATAGGCGAGTGCCCAGACCTGTTCTTCTACGACCGTGGTCCAGACCTGTTCTTCTACGGCCGTACTCTAGACATAACTGCCGTAAACTAAACTTGTATTTTACTGACAAGCGTGAATGAGAACTTTGTCCAATAGTTTTTTGCAATTGGGTTATAAATTGGCGTTTATTATTATTATTATTATTATTATTATTATTATTATTATTATTATTATTATTATTATTATAATACTGTTCAGGTTGAAAAAAATAGTCCTCGTGGAAGAGCATCATCGTCGGTTCCCGGGGCGCGTAAGGTCTCGGCATTTTGTCAAAAACAAAATATGTAAATGTTTTCTACGGTATTTCGAGCCGCCTCCCGAGGAGGATGGAGAGAGGCTGGGGTAACGGGACAGCGAGTCACGAGGCGGCGGAACCGTTGCCAAGGAGATACAGGTGTAAGCCGCGCGGCGGAGGAATATTGCTTGTTGAGTGGGCGGAGCGTGCGGCGGAGGGGTACATGGGGGGGGGGGAGAGAACGGTACCTAGCGGGCTGGCCCGCAGGTATACATGCGAGCACACACAAGGCACCCCGCCGTCCTCACCCGCTACCTTCATACATCCTGCCTTCTTCCGTGTTCCTCCGCCACAATGCTGCCAACTGTATACGACCTAGCATATATTTCCGTTACCTCTCTCAGATATGGCACAAATTCAGCTGTCAATTACGTACTACTAGTGTTACATTCTACTCTGTATAACTTCTGCAACGTTTGACAGGTGAAGAGAATGCAAATGAATCTTAATGATGTATGAACAGCTGCCGATCGCCCATCGCGGATTAAAAATAATGTTTTCTGTTCTAATTTTTTATTTAATTTGCCTCCCTAGTTTTAAACATGCAGTTTATAGAATAATTATTTTATTTTATATCTTTTTAGAAGTCGTGGTCAAACGGTTTCCATGCGCTTCTGCTAGAATTCATCAACTTTTATTATAAAAACATTAATTTACCACTCGAGGGAACACTAGCATTGTTTAATTATTTTGTATAACATCGAGAGTTGAAGGTTAGTAAATATCGTGGGAGACAAGCGTGACTTATTTTGTGTGTATGGGTATGTATTATTCAATTTATAGTATAATATACTGAGGTTGTTCGTGATGAATCTACGAGTAAGTTAATCTTTTACACTCCTGTGAAATATGTTAAGATTAAACTTACTACACGTTAGATATATAGGTCTAATTTAATCAAATACTGTTTGACTAAATTTATTATCGACGAGTTTGGCAAGGGATAATTTTCGCCGCTAGTTTCGCTTAAGTTGGTAAGGCTGCTATAACATAAAAAAAGTGTAATAGAGTTACCGTTTAGCTAGGCTAGATAAAAAACGTGATTTAAAATTTTCTCTGAAAAAATTTTTTTTTTATAAATTTTAATTTTCTAAATAGTAAAAGGTTTACTATCACGAAAGCTTTCTGCCCATAAATGACACCTTATTTGAAGCCCCCCTTATCTATGCCACCCAAGGAAGGTAGAAGTAGTTTCTTGACAAACTAATGAACTATTGACATTGAGCTCCCTAACACGCAGTACAATTAACCTTAACTACTTTCATGAGTCAGTGAACACTACGCGAGGATCCAAAGCAGTGTTGTTAAAGTGCAACGTTAAGAATTAAGTTAGCTTAGAAAAAGAAGACATATTTATGGACTACTGCAGCGAAGCGCACAACATACAGATCTGAGCGACAGCCAGGTCAAGTGGCAACGTTACAGACAACTGCACAGTTGGTAACCCTGGCAGCCGAGAGTGCACTTCCTGGACTTGGGGGTGTCCCGCACAGCAAGGCGGACTTGAACTACTTGCAGCACGCGGGAGAAAGTCTTTCCTGAACACGCGGCCACCAGACAGCGATGTTTCATCTTATTCGGCAACGAGCTCTTGGCTGCCAGCACCATCGGGAGTGTTCGTCTGCTCTACCACAATACGACAATGTACTGTAAGCCGTCGCGAAGTGATATATTTTGTTTAGTTTTTTTATAGCAATATGTGACAGCTGCTTATGGACAAACACTTTTAAAATTTTGTAATATTTGTCACAATGAAATAAATAATTTACAGTGCAAACGGTGAGATGAACATCCCATTTTCATTTTATAGCTAAAAGTGTCTTGCATTGTGACACAAATCACAAAATATTAACAGTTATTCCCTATAACTAGTGGCCAAATTTTACTGAAATTATACACAACCCAGTTTTACGGAGAGATGTCGAAGGGCGAAATGTGGTGATTATGCAGCAGAGACGGAATAAAATGTCAGAGAAACAGGTCTACAGAAAGAATAACCCGACGACCAGCCACATTTTACACATTCGAAATTAGGAATAATATCACCGGTAAATCGACCTCCTATACCTATAGGAGAGGGAGACACAGGTAGCATGTTCCTGGCCATCCTCGCCCAAGGACCGCCTGCCTTTGTGACATAGTCAAGTGTAAATACAAACACATTTCACACAAGCCCCGCCACGTTTGTGATTATTTAATATTTGCGCTACACTGTGAAAATTATATATAAATAAGATTATTACACACGCTGACAATTTCAAAAGTGGAAATTTTAAGTTCGTTCCAGCCCGTTATAATTTCGTATGAAAAGAATATATTTTTCGAAGGCTTAGTCGACTTAATTTCAATAGAACGTCTCTGTTACTAATATTCGTACGTAAGCAACAGCAAATTTACGGTCTTAAAAGGTATGTCGAGCCTGAAGACCGTGCCCTTCCTAAGATGAAATCCTTGTTACGCCACTGACGAAAGGGGAGCTGTCCCAACATCACAATATTTGCAAACACACTTCTAGGCTCCTTCGGCTTAAAAGGGTGTGTGTATTAATTACAGCTGAATACATTGATTGAATTCAACAAGTTGTTGGAAAAGTTTGGACAAATACTAAATAACGTTCAATCGTAAGGAACTGTTCCTGTTAACTGTTATGAGGAATCATCTCGCCGGGGACATGAACGTCTGACGAAACATTTGTGAGGACCAAATGTCGTAAATTGAATTACGGCACAAGAGATTGCGTCGAAGGAATGTGGCAACTTTGCAAAATATTCGCTCAGAAAGTTGATAAAAGAATCATCTATCTATGGTTGACCAGTTGTTCAACGTCGACTCACATAAATTACTGTTTGATAATAACGGATTGTCGTTTCTTTATCTTAGCACAAACGAAGCGTTCTCTAAGAAGTGCAATCAGAGTCATTTAGTGAATGCTGATTAAAATAATTTATGGTTGAAACACTGTGGACCAGCGGCATAGCAAAGCCCACACTGAGACGCCAATTGCGAGTGTGAAAAACAAATCGTAAAAGAAGGACTCCTGAGCCCATGTGACGTTTACATTTTGCTATCTCATTAAAAGCACAATGTACAAAACTGACTATCAGTAGCCCATATTCACCGGCTCAGTAGAAAATTTAATGTATTCCTACACGTCAGTACAAACAGTGCATTAGAATTCCCATAGCAAAAAATATAAGTTACTAACTTTTTCGTAAGCAGGCACTACTCATTAATATTGAACATGGTTAACGAATATTTCAAATGAATGTCCGGAAACAATTCGGTGGCAAAGGTAGACGACCCACTTTACTATACTAATATACTGGAAGAAATAAATTTACTTTCAGAAAGTAGATTTGTAATAATTGGCATGTATGTATGTATGTAGCCTATGTATGTATGTATGAATGTATGTATGTATGTATGAATGTATGTATGTATGAATGTATGTATGTATGCATGTATGTACGTATTTATATATATTTATAATATATATATCACATAAATAAGACAAAATACAAATTGTGTTTTTAATAATTTTTGTGAGTGTATGTGGATACGGAAAATACAACAAAACAAGTTAATCCGACTATAAAAAGTGCAACCACGCTGCAGGTAACTGAATAAATTTATGATACGTATATTTTCGTTATTATTATATATGTATTCACTGAATACATATACATATACATATATAAATAATAACAATGAAATTATACGTATCATCAATTTCCTATGAAAGCGAGGGGCTGTAGTTTCTGTTTTCCTTCTAACTCTTCAAAAAGGAGTACAAATATGATATAACTGTGAATGTAAGTAAGGAGTACTGGGTAAGAATACATTATTCCACCATGTCACAGCGAAACAGTAATTTTTTCATTAGATTAACAAGAACAGTATTTTAACCCCATTTCAAGATGGAATTTGGAAAGGTTAATGTAAAACGTTTAACACTGTGTATATTGCATGGGAAAAGACCAGTCTTCCGTTTAAGAGGGTCTTTAAAGCATGAATAACGTAACATTGAATTTATCCACGTAAACAACAACTCTGTGAATTTTAAATGAAACATATAGATGGATCAATTACAGTTTTGTGACGTAATTCCTGGCGAGAAGACGGTTGGGTAGAAAAGTCACACATTAGGCATTCAACACGACTACAGACAAAACGACCTGGGTCTTAAAGTTTTCAGATCAGGGTACTCGTGGCCTAGAGAATCAGCGTGGTTGCATACAGCCAGGAAACATCACTCTGTCTAAAAAGTCCATATCGTCTTGGATAAATCCTCTGTCAAGTATTTGCGCGAGTTCTATTATCTCGGAAACTAAACAACACATTTGAACTGAGAATATTTTAACGGAATATCATTTTGTATGTATTAGACTTTTTAATTATTACAGGTCAACGAATAATAAGTTTAAAACTACTAATTTAGGGGGGGGGGGGAAATACAAACAAGTTATCAATGTTTGTGTACATTTACTGAACTGTGAAAACACGAAGGTTAAGTCATAGCTAGACATGTTCCTTAAACTGTTTGCTGTAAATATAATGGTGTCACTACTGTTAATTTGGTGTGATAGGAACACGACGAGAGCGATTTGGGTTCGGGACCGCGCTGGCTCAAAGGCCTACTATTTGTCGCTCAGCACTTGTCTCGTCGCCTATAAGCCCATGGTGCCTAAATGTCGTCACTCTGCCCGAATATTCCTTCATACAGAGGATAAAAAAAAATGTTCCGTAATAAATTCCAGCTAAACCATCTCATCCCTGCTGGCCTGAAGATACTCGTCGGACAATGAACCCGGATGAGGAATGCATCGGACTGATACCCAGAATCCAGACTGGTGAGATATAACACTCATCATCTAATTATTCTGAATTCCTTGCCTTACAACTTCCCTGCCTCATCATCCTCCTTTTTTGTTCGTGTTGCCTACCTACAACGTGATTTCGCCATGTTAGTGGATAAGTCACGTAGCTTAAAAAGACGGTCTGCAGGAGGATTTTTGGATATTAAATTTCCGGCAGAGAACATACACGTTATTAAGGTGGCTCACAAGATAGGTTGCGTTTGTGTGAGGCACAAATGCGATGGAACAATTAAGCGTACCGCCACTTGGCGTTTGTAATTAAGTACCATCATTATGTCCAAGCAACTTAAAGGTGTTCACGTGGCAAAAATTCAAACATTTATATCTGTTCGGCATAGTGTTCGTTTTATAGACGTTACTGTGACTACATTTTCCAACAGTAAAAATTTATTAACCTCTAATTGATTTCCCATAGCGAGATGACAAAGTCAAAATTAGCAAGTTACGGGAACATAGGAAAAAATAAAAACAAAGTGACTTACGTGAATGAAATTACTAACACTGAAATGGGGTATTATGGGCAATGTGCTAAAATTATAATAAAAACCGTCAGATTCCTTTAGAAATTATTAAAAAATATGAAAATGATGCCAATTTACATTTATGACAATTCTTAAAAAGACAAGAAGACTTTGCTGTATATTTTTTAATACCTTAGCATACTGTTCATAATATCCCATTTCAGTGTAAATTACTTCATTCAGGTAAATCACTTGGTTTTTATTATTCTTATGTTCCAGTAACTTGCGAATTCTGACACCGACATGCCGCTATGGGAAAACTATGAGAGCTAAAAAATTTTTACAAGTGGAAAATGAAGTCGAAAGTAACGTCTGTAGAACGAAAACTTTGTCGTCCAAAATTAAATAATGCATTCTTGCCTCATGAACGACCTTAACTAAAGTGCAGGGACATACTGTTGTTTGTTTCCAATGGCACTTAAAACGGGGATAATATAATTTTATTTGCGCGAAGTATGGTGGAAAAGTACAACGCAAGTTCCTATATTTATGTTTTACGAACCAAGGTCGGTATTTTCTTAGGTACAACAGTTTGGAAAATACTTTTCTTTTAGTAATTTTGAGAGGCCTGAAAATCATGTTTATAACAATCGTGCTGGATATTTAAACTAGTAGAGATATTTAAGCTCGGTATTACTCATTTCAAGTGCAAGTAGGAATTCTCCGTCAGGTGTCCCCTTAACTGCTCTTGAAATGTGTTGCGATTTAAAATTATACCTTTTTATTTGACAAAAGTACCTAACGTGCAGTATACGTATATATCTATCAAAAGAACATACACTTCAAACAATATCGCTATGTGTTCCACACACTGGTTAGAAACATTATTTTATAGTCCCTTTGGAATACCGAAAAACTTTCTTTAATAACTTGCGTGCATGGTATAACACCAAAGGAATTCATAACTTCCCAAATGTAAAGTTATATGCTTAGAGCCATTCATTTCTGATGAAAAAAAGGCGCAAATTTGTTACAGTGTCTTAAAGCTCGGTTTCAGTCACCATATTGAATTTTATTATTTCTCGCTTTTTGGGAATTCTAAAAAGAAAAATGTTAAATATGCGATTATACCACAAATTCTATTTACATTGCGCTGCTGTATAGACCTTGTAATTTGGCTGTTAACTTATAATTACGCCGCAATATGTGTGGCAAATTGTTTTATATTCGTAATTTGCCCGACAAATCGCGACCCAACTGTACATTACTAACTGTATTGCCATGCTTGTACTGTAGCTCAAGGTAAATAGAATTTGCGGTACAGTCGCCGATTTAACATTTTTCTTCTCAGAATTAAAAAAAAAAGCCAAAAAACCAAATTCAATATGGCGAAGGAAGTCGAGTCTTTAAGGGAATATCTGCAGCTATGCTAATGCTTCATGGTTATTTGCAGGATGTATGTGCAGAGGCGACGGTCATTTGACTGTGCCAATGAGAATAAGGTTACTGTGACGTCACACGTCTGTGATTTGCGGTTAGGACGGCAAGATAATGAACGATAAAAAAAAACGTCCAATCACTGGTCATGAAGCAGAGCTACAAATATGCCTGTAAAACATTGGAACAACTTGGTGCAAAGTTCTT
Organism: Medauroidea extradentata; assembly: GCA_003012365.1. Classification (NCBI taxonomy): domain Eukaryota; kingdom Metazoa; phylum Arthropoda; class Insecta; order Phasmatodea; family Phasmatidae; genus Medauroidea; species Medauroidea extradentata. Next base: position 39,754 of record PNEQ01056210.1, read on the forward strand.
TTCACTAAAAATAAGTGGCTCTGCACACGGTCGACTCTTGTGTCCAAAAATGAGATTTTCAGCACTGGTGAGGGGTGACATGAGGTGAGTGTGGAGCAGCGCCGGAATGAAAGGGCGGGGGAACGGGAGATCCCCGAGATAACCCGCCGACCATAACGGCATCGACGAATAATAGTGAAGCACTTCACGACAGTTGTGTGGCTTGCGTGCAGAGCTAATAGATGCTGTGTTACATGCACCGTTCAGCTACACCAATTTCGTGCTTCACGCAAGCACGCACGAACGTATCCACTAGGGAGCCACCTTAAAAATGCGGAATTCTCTAATAGTTACGTGACTGCTGTAAAATAACAAAGTTACTGTTCCAAGCCACGACATTTGCCATACGTAATTGCAATGAGCGTTCAAGCGATGAGGCATATGTTAAACCAAGTACAATTTGCAATCACGAGGATCCGGGTTCGGTTCCTGGTCTGGCTGTTCTGAATTAGGTTTCCCACGATTCCCAAAATAATTCCGCGCAATGTTAATGTGGTTCCTCATTACGGATCACGTCAGATTTCCTTTCTGCCTTGCATCTGGCTCCTTTTATAATCAAAACCGTCTACCCTGCCACAAATTATTCCCAAGGGTTTAGCCACGCAAGATAAAGGCTGGCGACATATTAAGAACAGTGCGGCACAACGCAGTGATAACGAACTGTAAAATAAAATTAAAACTTAGCTGAAACTATTTTTAATATAGAACACATGTTGGTCACCAGTGAGGAGAGCTGGCATCCTGTATCAAAATCATATTAAATAAGATTTTTATCGCGCACAATTATATTACACATACACACAATACACTGTAATCATAGGTGGCTTTTGCCATATTAACATGTTGGTTTTAATAGTTTAATTAAGAAAATTGCAAACTTTGGATGGAGCAGTAAAATATTTTAAACACGCAGACGCCAAACGACCAACACTACAATACTGCTCAAAAAAAGTTTTGCATAAAGTGGCATGGGTGCCAGGTGAGTATCCAGAATTTTTTCAGTGGGATGAATTTTTGTTTCAATGACTGTTATTTTTGTTTCATTGACTGTTACCTTGCTATTATTGCAGTTATATTTTGGAACACTAGTTCTGTAGCGGAAAGTGTGACGGTTTTCTCAGAATTTCGTAGCGGTTCGTGATTTGAAAAAATAAACAACAGGGGGGGAAGGAGAGAATCGTAGAGTGATCTAAGAGCCAAAAAACGTTTTCTAGTAAGAGGGAAAAACAGCGATGCAAGAATATGCATACATATGGGACGTGCTATCTTTCAACGATCATAAAAACTATTAAGATAGTTGGGACTTGGCTCTTACAGCAAAACATAGGCACCGGCACATAGTTCATTTTAATGTAACTAACTAAATTCAGTGTCTTTTGGCTCTTAGATAATTTAGAATTTCCACTCTACAATTTATCCCGATACCCTCCCCATTCCCCGGGAACGCCCTTGAAAGGTTGGGAAACTGTCTGAATAGACACACCACATGAGACGGAAACATACACTGTACTATACATAACGAATTAAAACCCAGAGTACCCAGTTGAAAGGTATTTAACCTACCTGCACGATACGAGGGTTATGCAAAACGTTTTTTGAATAGTGTATATACTGAGTGGGCCAAAGTAACTCCGCACGACAGAAGTAAACCCTGGGCACACACACACGCTTTGTTTTGAAGCTCTAAGGGTCCATCTTATTTAGGGTTATCGCCTGCAATACTATAATGTGCTGCCTGCCGATATTCCCCTAATAATTATTGCTGTTACACTATACATTAAAATGGGGCGTAGCCATCAGATTACTGTTCTTTTCTATTTCGTGAAGAATATAGTGTTTTTTTTTGTTTAATTTGCCGTAAGTACACATGTTGTATATTTTCATTTGTTTATTTACTATTGTTCGCTTTCAAATGCCGTAATTTCGGTACCAGACAGTTACTAGAAAGCATTATGTAAACACTGGTAATGATGGTGCCGCTAGATTTAGAAAAGAAAAGAGAAGGCTGTGAAACAGGCTTACGTGTTTTGGTTCTGACCAGAACGTAACCACTTGGACGAGACCTGGGGGGCGGGGACCAAATTAGTGTAGACGAGGCGCTTATAAAAAGTGTGGAAGCCGCCTCGCCGGGAGGTGTGGGTGTGTTAGGGGGGGGGGAGAGCGAGCCAGGGAGGGCAGGGGGGCAGGGAGGGGAAGCAGGTAACGGCCGCGTGGTCAAGTAACGGCGCGCGAGGGTCGACGACCCCGGCAGGCGGCAGGGCGGGTTGACCGAGTCCTGCGCGGCCGCTGGAAACGCGGCAAAGGACGGCCGACGACGCCGTCGCCTTCAGTTACGGAGGAGAAGAAGGAGGGGCGGGACTAAAAAGTAGGGGACTCGACTGCGTCCGGTCATCGACTCCCCGCTCAGACAACAGCCACCGGCGCATCGTCGCTCCCTCTCTCTTCTTCTTCTTCTTCTTCTTCACCACGCGGCGCGCAAGAGAGCCTGCTACGGTGGCGCGTGACGTCACCGCGTGGACCAGTTGCACTTGCAGCAGCCGGCTGTCCACGTGCGATATCTGGACACCGCGTCTCGCCTACTCCACCTCGTCTTCAGCCTTTGTCTCTGTACTATATGCTCCCTCGTAGCCATAAAGCGATGTGTGCATGTGTTTTTAATTTGTCCATAAACGAATATGTATGAATAGTACTACTACCCTGAAAATCGACATTAAAATTAACTATATTTAAAACTTATTTATATTATATAGAAGAACAATACTAAATAAAGACATTTAATATAACACGTCTTTAAAACGGATTAAAAGTACAAATTAATTTCTCGTATGAAAATACCAGTACGATTAAAGCTAGAAACATGTGGCGCATGCATGAATAGTTTATCTAAGTTACTGACTATTTTATTGGGCTGCAAATGATGTGAACGGTTGTGTTATTTTTATGAACAACAGCTACTCTTTACACTTCTTAACTATTTATTATCCATACCATGTGCCTTATGTTTTTCCCTTTTGTATTAAAAATATTTTCATAGAATAAATTATTTTGTACTTTTTAACCCCGTTTTAAAAACATGACATATATTTTTTTTATTTAATATTATTTTCTGCATTTTAGTCTTGTGTGTAAGTGTGAAATTTTACAATCGTCTGTTTTACAAACATAGTATACCAAAAATTAATATTTTTTATTTTTAAGTATATATATCACAAAAACATATATTTGTAATATTTATATTACAAATTTTTCCCTATCATATTGCTTTGCCACACTTTTATGAGACATGCTTAGTTTCAAGTCTCTATCTGATCGAGAAATAAGTTTCAAATCGACTGCGAATTTGTACCGAACAGACAAGAATCCTATAATATAAAAACCCCTACATAAATACATTGTTCATTGTTACCGGACACCCCATTGTTATCAAGCAGACAATGACACAGAGAACGCGAGCTAATAAAAACGTGTTAAAATGATTGATTTGTTTGTTCGACATCTATGCGTTCCTATACCATTCATCCGATTGCTATGAAACTTTGGTGAGTTGTGCGTGCGTCTACGAAGGTTTCTGTCAAAAAAATATATAGAAGGGCGGGGGAGGGCAAAACTGGGTAGAGGGTCAGAACGGGGTGCCCAGAAAATTTGGTGGAAAAAAAAACTTCTGAGAGTTATGAATGCGCCCGTGAAGGTTCCCCCCCCCCCCACACACATATACACTTGGGCAGGGGGGGGGGTAAAAACGTGGTAAAGAGGTAGAACTGGGCACCGAAAAAAAATAGTGGAAAATACAAAAAGGGGCATTGCAACGCATGCCGGAACAGCTAGTAGAATTTAGAAAACTACTAATAACTAGGCAACGAAATTTAGAAGTGTCTAAGTCAATGATGGTTCTCTCAATAAAAAAAAAAGTGGTTGAATTGAATGAACGAAAGATAGCTGTGCGACGGCGATGCCATAAGAAAAACGCCGCGATACAACTGTTTTTGCAATGTAACACTAATCGTGACGGGATTTGCGGATACTTCCATATGCTTACGCTTTGTAGTTACAGAGTATTCCGGGTTAGACGTAGAAGGGAAATAATAAATCGGATATGTCTCTTTTGCAATTATTTTACAAGTACGAATATTACCTTCAAATGTGCTGCAAAATTTAATCAAACAAACAAATATGGGAATATAATTTTCAGTTGTATCTTCAGTTTTTCATTTGTTTACAAATTTGCAATTTTAATCATTGGAGTTCCGTGTTTTTAGAATAATTAATAGGTATATTTTGAGTTCATATGTGTTTTAAGTGTGACGTGCTAATACTTTTTTAATGGCAATATAATTGATATTTCATTACTTCATGATTTTTATTCTTACATAACACGACGATACAGATAGAACCACCTACGAGAAATACTGAAAACGGTAACCTTTAAAAAAGTGTGTTGTACTATTACCTATGTACTACTGCACAACGACAAGCGCCCATTTTGGGTTAATTTTGAGCTACGCCTACTACTGACCTAAGCGAACAAGGACAAATTGGCGGTGGAAAAATGCGGGAAGGCTAGATAAGAGGACTGAGGGGCAAGGAAGAGAGAGAGAGAGAGAAAGATAGAGAGAGAGATGATAGTGAGTGTGTGCCTCGGTTCACGAATCTCGAACATGCTCAAGGAGGGACGGCAAATTCCAACCGAAACTGATTCACTCATGACTGCGTTGCGAAACACTACAATACTTCTAGCTGTCTTAGTCTCTGACGTCATAATACACCTCAAGTATGCTTGCTACATAACAGATTAAGAGAGACAGCTACCCGGTGCAACAGAAACACTTGCCCCATAGTCTCTAAGAGCAAGATGCTCTACTAGAGCCTGTCTTCCCCTCGATCGCTTGTCTTAAGGGTGTTCCAGTGTGGAAAAATCGTAATTTTATATTTGTATAAAATAGGGTTAGTTTTGTAGACATTACTTGAGAGTACAATTTCCTCTTACGAAAAAAAATTTAGCTCAGCCAGTTTTTCCATATTGTCTGTTCAAAGTCAAAATGTGCATATTTTTGCTTCATGCAAAACTGGAAAACCAGTAAACATAATGAAATGGAAAAAATCACATCAAAACTGCATGCCACGGTCTACGGCTTGAAGCATATAGAAACCCTTTACAAAAAATATTTATACTTAAAAATTTTTTCTAAAATTTGCTAATTTTTTATTACTTTTAAAACTTTTTTTAAAAATACAAAATGTTTATGTAAAGGGTTTCAATGTATTTCAAGCTTTACACTGTGGCATGTAGTTTTGATGTGCTTTTTTTTTTCATTTCAATATGTTTATTTGTTTTCAAGTTTTGCATGAAGTAAAAATATGCAAATTTTGACTTTGAACTGACATTATGGAAAAACTGGCTGAGCTAATTTTTTTTTTCGTAAGAGAAAAGTGTACTAACAAATAGTGTCTACGAATCTAACCTTATTTTATACAAAAATAAAATTATGATTTTTCTACGCTTGAACGCCCTTTAGGGCGCCGCCTACCTACGTGTTAGAGGCTCAGAAGTGACGGAGACATAACGGCGACCTTGACGCGCACATAAAATGACGCATTGCCTTGTACAAGGTTCCGGTGAACCGTTTTTACTATGGGACAAATAAGCGGTGACCATATAATTTTACTGGCGGAAATTCGATAGCTAAGTTCCGCGCAGTTCGCAATTTGAATTTCACATACATCCGGTTAGTACATTTTGAAGTGCGGCAGTCTGAAAAGGCCATTTTTAGACATGTTGGAGCCAGGGCTTAAAAACAGTGATTTTAATTATCATGGTGTCTTAACAATGAGCTTCCGGCCTTGTCGGAAGTTTGTTTTCTTTTCGTACGTTAGCACAACGGGCACACGTTGAATAATTTCGTTAAAAAACCTGTTTATGAACACACTGCAACGAATTTGAAGGTGGGGTAGGCGGCCGCCTTAAGATGCATACGAGCATAGGTAACTTTAATTCTCACTATTTTATCGTTGTGTGTCAGACTAAAATCATTTGAAAGCCATGCCTGGAAATATTCGTTGATTTAAATACCTCGAGAGTCAGGAAGAGAAGCGACGCTGAGGTTTTGTGTAAACTTCTGCAGTGTTCGGAAATTGGTGGGGTCGAACCGTTCGAAACCGAATCGCGTTACGGCATTAAAATATTATTTCAAAGCATGATCGAGGCGATCAGAAATATTGACCAGAGTTAATTTTTTGGTAGGTTAATCCTATAAATGTAAAGAAAAGCTAGTTTTAAAAGGCGTTTTAAAATTGTGGCAACAGAAAACAATAAAGTTGCGCTGAACTTACGTATAGCCAGCACGACAGCTGAGAATTTACGTTCACATTTGTTATTTCTGGCTCCCTTTCTTTCCCTTCCTTTTCTCGCGAGGCCTCGGCGATAGATCGATACCACGAGGCCTCGTCGACTGATCGATCCCTCGAAGCCTCGCCAGCAGTGACGGCGACATACTCGGCTAGACTAGCTGCACTCGCTCCTCCTCGCATGTTCATTACTGCCTGTCGACTTTCCTCACGACACGTCAGTCATCCCACGCCTGCTCGTTCGACTTGGTAGCACACCGGACACGTACTTCTAGTTTAGTACCACGTACAGATATACACCCTCTGGTGCTCGGGTTTCCGGGTTAGTGCCACAAGTTACACAACGTACCATTGCCAAGTGACAAAATATGATAACTATATAATCGCCCTCTGATATATATATTCCTAGCAGTAATGCTGGGGGCACGACAATGGTATATTGTAACTATTTTTTACTGTAAATAATTTTTTTTCTATATATCATAGTTATGTATAATGGCATGTCTAAGTTCAAAATGGCATAAAACGGTTTTGTGCAAGGAAGGAAAACCACCTTACTTACAGAAACAAAATAATTCACACTGAAGAATTGTGTCATGGACTACCTCAAGATGTGCATAAAAACCGTATTGAATTGTTTGTACCATTAAAAAAATTCAGAGTTTAAAGAAGACTGCTCATTTTCTGCAGTTTGAGAAAACACTATAAAACCATAGCTGTTTATATACATCTCTCGTTTTAGCCAACAACATTACAATTCAGGGTGAATTGTTTAGTTTATGTAAGTTGGTTTTCCTTCCCGGTATAGAACCTTTTTAAGCACATTTGGACTTTGGCTAGCCAATATAAAACCTATGAAAGCCAAGTAATTTTCATTACTGTAAAAATAGTCACAATATATGTCTACAAAACCAACTATACCCCGTGCAGTTTTAAAAAGTTATTAAAACAATGAAACATGTTTGGTGAACTTCCTTATTAATTTAAAACGTTCGCTATAAACCCGCTTGTCACAGTTTAACTTATGTCTGACGTATTTGCATGTTTTATGCGTGCGCTTGTTTGTACGCTGTGCGTGTGGTGTTGTACTTTGTAATAATGCATTTTTCCCTTATCGAATCCGCACAGCTGTCCGGGGGCACTTAATAAGACCTATAAATAAATGAACTGTAAAGTTCATATAAGAAAAGTTACGGGCTGTAGAAATTAAAACCCATCACTAACTTTATGTATCTTAATAGCCATTAGATTAGTGGCATTTTAATAAATGTGATTTCGATTCGATTCGATTCGATTTAGTGATTTAGCGTAGGCAAATACGCCTATGTTATATTTGCTGAGTAAGAAATATGTACAAATAATATAATCACAAATCTTTAGGATACGGAGCTAAGAAAGAAAGGAGACCAGCTCTAAATAAATGAAAGGCAATTAAACGGAAGCATTGCTACTTGTCAGTGTTTTACCTTCATACAGCTGCCTACAGTTAATAGTAGGCTGGGTAGCACATGCTCGTTTATAAATTGCAACTATTGACAGACTACAGTTGGGTCAGTGATGATAATCAACACACACACATCGTTTATCACAGGACAACATACCACGACACAATTAGGGTAGATATAACTTTACACTAGTGTGGTGGCGATGTTGATGGTAGGAACACAACCTCAGAATTGATCAAAAAGCCGTGAATATTGTAAACCGGTAACAGCTTAACGGTGCCTATCATGATCACGATGTTGCATGGTATTCCTTCTTTGAGTACTCAGCACGGATGCTGGTTGGAACCTCAGAGGAACATCTCAGGCGCAACTAGGCGAGGATAAAGCACACGTGCGTATAGGAGCGCTAAGAAAGTAGATATAGTATAATTGTTTCCCAGACATCTATTGTAGCACTCCTAAACTTTTTTTATAAACCAGTCAAATGTATATTAAAGTTAACATAAGTGTATTGTATAATTGTAAAAATGTGCATATTTGCAAGGCGGGAGTATGGTAACTGTTCCATATTGCATTTAGGTTAATTACTTCCTAAACATTTTAGGAAGTTTTTTACAGTGCAGGAAAGTGACTGTAAATTGTACCTCCCCGTCCAGAATCTAATCCGGAACCCTTGACCCACGAATTAGGAACGCTAATCACTGAACGAAGTAATTCCATCGTATTTACTGTGAAATATCAGGATGTGTGTAACGTTTCAAATCTATTCAGAGGGTACACAATAAGTCCATTTTCGTGTAAACGGGCTGAATAGCGCGGTCGCTTCCTTCCTATAGTCATCACTCCTTTCCTTAGCAGTCCTGTCATATTCGCTCAAAGGGCTGGTCCGGAGATGATGTGGACCGCAACTTCATCCGCTAGCGTAGAAACGAACCCTGGCGAGGAACAACGACCAGAAACTCTATCCACGGGGCTAGTCATGAGCTCAAATAAGGATCACAGGAACTGCTGCTGTGGACTATACATGAGTTGACAGATGGCGTGGATTACGTTTCCTCTTGCCATTTATCTGATCTCACTAACACTATTATTAGCTCATATGTCAGGTTTGCTCATTTATTTTTGCAACCACACACTTCAAACCAAAATGAGTAACAGCTTAAAATGTGTCTTGCCAGATCTGACACAACCAAAAACTCAATTTTGGTGAATTTTATATTTTGTTTAGACAGGTAACATTTTGTTGGTTCAAATCAAAACATACACACACACACACACACACACACACACACACACACACATATATATATATATATATATATATATATATATATATATATATATATATATATATATATTCAACGTATGTAGTTGGCTTTGTCATGTGGGATTATATGAGCTTTCTGAAGGTGATACCGGGATATCTTTCACTCAATTAAGCATATGTTTTCTCAGTATGCCTGAACTCAAAGCGCTGTTTTCGTTTCTCATCTCGTTTCTTTGATGATTCGTCTTGTGCTGTTTCACATTTGTTGTTTTATTCGTAGCTTGTCTGTTTCTGAATGTATAATTTCCCCTGTCCCTCGCATTTGTTATTTTTCTTATTTTGTAATATTTTACTTTATTTCCTCTTATGCAGCAGTTTTGTGTATGTTTATATTTGATAATTTTGACATTTTGTAAGATGATAAACGCATCTTGTGGTAGTCGCTGAGTTTTTCTCGTTCTTATGTAGTGTATTTACATCATTACTTGAGTATGATAAATTATTTCACTTTTGTTGCGTTACATTAACCTTGTGTTTTTTTAAATATTTTTTTTGCGAATCACTTAGTTTTAGCTTTTAAAGATTTATTCATAATTTTGCGGGTATATAATATATATATATATATATATATATATATATATATATATATATATATATATATATTTCATTTTTCCTTGTGAGTACCCTCTTCCCGTTTTATAGTTGAAATTATTTATTTTAAAATGTTTGTTTGTGCTTTTGTTGTCGTTGTTAGTTATCAAAGAAAATCCGTAAAAATGAAGAGTTTTTTCTATTTTGGCGAACCAGAAGTACAACGCACAATATTAGTATTGTTCATCTAGGAAATATAAAATCAGTAAGGCTGATCTCTTTCTTTGATTTGCAAAAAAACACGTGATAGCAAATTACGAGATTGGATTCTGTCTTATTATACAAACGTGTTTATAGTTGTCTGCGCCAGACATTATTTTCTCAGTGTACGAAATATGCTAAACCATTTTTGTTTGGTGATGGTCAAATGTTTCAAAATTTGCATATGTATTGACGATGTAATAAATAAGAAGGATGTGTGTACGTTCACGCATTACGGTTGAAAAATAAATACTGATAAACTTTTAAAACTGTGTGATTGGAACTCAACACGATGAGGATTTATCCACTGTTTTTACGTGGGTGAAAATGTGTGTATATAAATAGGTAGCTATACAAAATTGGTGAGCAAAGTAAAGCAAGCAGAAGTATTTAACACTTTGCTGTATATACAGAAAATAACCTAGATGTTAAGCTAAACATGGGTAACATTTGTTCTAGAACTTAGGTCGAACGATGAGTCGGGTTATATCGCATTAAAAAAATGTGAGTAATCACTGGTAAACATACGGAAAGACGAGTTGAACCAGTGTGATATACCAAACATTTTAAAATCTGAAATGCTTTTAAAAAATAAAAGTAAGTGAAAACGACAGAATCATTCATCATTTTGAGAATTTACTATAAATAATCAGGCAGGCAGAGTTTGTACAATTTTAAATCCCAATATCGAATTCAGCATACATTCTGAAATAACGTGTCTCAAAACGAAAAGTACAAATTTGTACAACTAATATTAAGTTCCGTACGTAACTAATATTAAACAGTTATATATTTGACTAGCAGTCCCCCGCGGCTTTGCTCGCGAGTATTATTCGTAACTGATAATATTTACTTTAATTGAAAAACCTCTTTGTACACAAGATTGGTACTTCAGTCATCAAGTGTTAGAATGTCCAAGTGGCTAGTTGAACTAATTCTGCAGAAGGATAAGTAGCTATAGCTGTCCACGCGAAAAGCAGTCTTAAGTTTGTCCCTGCCACTAACAGCGACTACTCCATAGGGCCTTATTTATAGCCCTGCCTATTTGACGTTCTGGGGCAGTTACAGACATCTAACGTAAGTGGTTAATCGAATGAGAAACATCTGTTTACCCTGTGCACAACCATTGGTGACGGTGCCCTCAGTTATATATTG